>RJWJ010048906.1:0-10438 GCA_004363605.1 Indri indri | reverse complement strand
TGTAAGCTGGTTGTGATAAGAAATGTGTATGAATGTTCATTTTTTCCTTGTTCCTTATACAAGGAGCACATAATCTGTGCTTAATATGTTAATGTCTTTGCCATGCTTTCTTCCATTGCAGTGAGTTATTACACCAAAAAATACCACTAAATGATTCTGAAGTCTATCAGTCATTCATACTTTTATTCACTTATTTCTACATGAAAGCACCTGACTTTAAGTGCTAGATTTCGAAGTACTTTGTTTAGCTAAGATTTGGCATCAAAAATCAAGTATTCATAATTGCTTTTTTTTGTAGGTAACAATTCATTGTAATTTGTTAAATTTCTGGTATATTAAATAGACTTTTTTCTCTTTTTGAAGATTATAGCATGGAAACATAGCATTTCTTCCAAAATAGCTGAATGAATCCAATTAGTAATTTATTCTGAAAAGAAATTTGAATGTGACATGGTTGGTTTTATTTGCCCTCCCATGCAAGGGTTATAATATATTAAATTGTTAAATAATTTAAATATGAAATTGATTTTTAATTATACTAATTAATAACTATCAGTATTAACAATTTGTATATAGCCTTTCACATGTTTTAATAACATTTAGATTTAACTACATATAGTAAAACATCCAGTTATTTCTCTGTTACATAGAATACATCTATTTGTAGTTCATAGACCGTATAGTGAATGCAGAGTCATCATGGACCCAGACTCCTCTTAACTTCATAGCCTGCTGTACTTAGTATGGAGCCTCTATTCTTAAATTTATCTTTTTGGCCCAAGATGAGTGCTTCTGGTCCATCTTTCCATTTTCTATGCAGGAAGAAGAGGTAAGAAGGAAAAATGCTGTATTTTCTAGCTGCTCTTGCACCCTTTAAGGAGACTTCCCAGAAACACGTGCCTCCCAACAATTCCTGCTTTTATCACCATGAATAACCTTAACTGCAAGAGAGACTGATAAATGTAGCGTTTTAGCTAGGCATATTGCTGTCCTGATTAAAATCATGATACCACTAAAAAGGGAGACGGGAAAATGAATATTATGTGGGCAACCAAGGCAGGGTTCTCATAGCAAAGATTAAATTACTCCCATAAGATTAGATGAGAAGTTAGCAAGAATTTGGGGAATAGAAATCAAACCTATTCGTAGTTTTTTGAAACTCAAATTGAGATGTTCTGTGAATAGTTTAAAAGGCTTTCTTCTGTGTTTATGAGAGAATTGATATAGGTAAGTTCACGCCCTGCATCCTAGAGTAGAGCAAAGCCCTCCTCCCAGAAAAGAGATGCCAACTTTTCTGGGAGCAAGAGGGCTTCATTTCCTAGAACTTTCTCTTACTGAGTTGTATTGGCAGATAGAAGCTGACAATGGTGCAATGGAAATCTGAAAAAACTGAATAAAGTTAGGCTTGGGATGGCAGTTCTTGCAAGTGCTCTACATTAAGTGGAACAAGAATTAAATGCTAGCTTTTAATAGCTGGGCAAGAGGTTTGACCTCTCTGAGACCCATTTTTCTCAGCTGTACATGATATTATTTTTTACTTCATTAAGTTATTAGGATTAAATATGTTAATGTGTACCACACATTTAGCACAGTGTCCAGAATGTAGCTAAATAAGTAGCTATTTTTTGTTATCTTCTCTTTCCCGGAAGACTATTGTATAGTCCATTGGACAATGTAGGTGCCCTCCTGCTCTCTTCTGTCATGTCCTCCCCAGTCAAGCAGCAGGACATATAGTAGGGAACAATCCAGCCACAGTCTCTGCCCTCACAGAGATGGTATTGTTTTGTCACTGGGAGTCCTGGAGGAATCATTTACAGAGAGGTGATAGTTGAAAATAGAGAAGGTAATGAACTCAACAGAGAAGTGAAGTAGTGATTCTCATAGTTCACCCTATAGATGAATATCATGGGTAATTACTTGAAATGGAGATTCCTGGGCTCCACAGTTCTGAAACTCAGGTCTGAGAAGGGATCAGGAATCTGTGTCTTATTCCTAAATGTTCCTGATACAGATAGTAATTCCATGGATCACACTTTGAAACACGCTAGTCTAGGAAGTGGAGGAAAGAGAACCCTATAGGCTATGGCGAGAGGTTCCCAGGACATGAAGTTAGTTTAGACCCTTCCATGGGAAAATTTTTGGTTTGTTCCTTTAGGCTTGTTAAGTCAGTCGAGTCTGGATAATTTTTTTTTTTTTAATCAAGAATTTATTTGAGCATTCAGTGGTTTCATGCATTGGGCAGCACCAAACTGCTAGTGGTTCAGTGCTCCACCAAGGGGGCATGAGGGGACAATTTTTATGAGGTATTTTTGAAAGGAAGTCAAGGAGAATATTTGGTTTACAGTGGAATGTCTTTAGGTAGAAGTCAGTTGGCGGTTTCTGATTGGTTAAGCTTAAGTTTCATTTTACTGTTTACATTGAGTTGAGTTTTGGTTTGCTTATGTAGGATCCCAAAGTACTGGAGCCATCTCAGCTTAATGGCCTCCCAGTTAGTTATTTTAACACAGTCCACTGGCTGAATTTGGGCTCTGGGTCATAGTTTGCTAACCCTTGCATTACTGGTCGTTGGTGAAATGAATAACTGAGATGAGCTATATTGGAGAAGTATAGGTACATAATAGTATTAAGTAGCATGCGCTGTAGTGTTTTGGGGTTGAGTTTCAAATTTCTGAACACACTTTCTTTCCTTTTTACCAGTTTTACCTCAAGTCTAATTAGAGACCTGTTTGAGACTTTTCTGAGCTGTTCTTTTTTTTTTTTTTTATTCCAGGGTATTGTGAGGGTACAAACATTACAGTTACACTTTATGGATAATTCTTTATTGTAGGAGGCTTTTCGTAGGTTCCCATAGTAGGATGTTTAGAAACATCTCTGGCCTCTCTCAACTTAGCACCTATAGCAGCTCCTCTTCCCTAGCAGCAATAGTCAATGATGTTTCCAGAAATTGCCAAATGTGCCCTGGAGTGGTAGCAAAATTGTCCTGGATGAGAACCATAGGGCCAATTGAAATGTTCACCTTTCACCTAGAATATACATACTATTTGAAATGGAGCCCTTCATTTCTTCCCTCTGGCTGGATGGAAGATGGCAAAAATAATAGTTCCAGATTCATCTGCCAAATGCGCATTCCCAGCCTGGTGTCAGCGTGTGGAGGTGTACTTTCCTAAAAGCCCAACTCCTGAGAACCTCTCGTGGTCATCTTCTGGCCATGACCTTCTTACAGACAAAGGTCTCCATTTACTTACCTTTCTGGCTATCCCAAATCTTCCTCTTAGAGGTGTATGCATTTCCACTCCCAAGGGCAATTAAGGGTTTCTGTGATGATGTTGTTTAAAATAAACTTTTAAACAAGGTAAAATGACTTCAATTCCTTGCTTTTTACAAACAAGGGGATTGAGGTTAAAACAATTGTTCTCATAGCATTTAAAAAAAATCCTTTTTGTATATCATTACATATTACTTCATCTATATTCTCTGTATATCTTTTTCTTATTTATAAAAATGTACTTATTCTCTTACCATGTTAAAATTAAAAAATATAATGTGATAGTTTATTTTCTGCCTTAAATATATTTTTTAATAATATTAAGAACATCAGGCTAATGGCCTCCTTGAGATTCAAATTATGTCAGATTTTTTTTTTTTTTGAGATAATATTGTGATGAGTGACTCTGCAATGCTGAAATTAGTGCTGGGTGCGACCTTGAAACCAAACAAATTGGAGGTAGATGTTGAATATGTTTCATAGCTTAGCCTTCAAAGAGAAAGTTGGAAAGCTGTAACAGGTGGTAACTCCAGATAGAACAGAAATTGTGTTTTCTTTCAAAGATGTACCTGGAGTATATTTGAAGAATTTGCCTTGGCATTTCTAAACATAGCAGGTAAAGAAATAATGAGGGAGCTTTTACATCTTATAATAAATATGGAGGTGATTTAACTTGGGCAAAGGCTAAATTCACAGGGACTCCAAGATAGGGATTGTGCCTTGAGGAAACTTTCATCTTAATATTAAGCATGATTTTTAGTAGGGACAAGATACCATATCATATCATCTCCAACCCTTTAATGTTTATCTCTTTGTTCCCTGGTTAAATGTTGTCATCTTCTTGGAAGTTAAAGTGGTACCTTTTTTTTCCCCAAAGAAATTTTCAAATTTCATATATTTGAGGCTTTCTTTCAAAGAAACCATTAATATTTTTTCTATGATTTTTAGCAATACTATTATGCATTTCCAGTCTTTTGAGGATTCGCTTTAATCTGTCATTTTGAAAATTTCTCGTACAGCTCAACCTCTTTTGCAAGGGAACAGAAAATACTTTGTCCATCCATAGAGGTTCTTTGTTGGACCAAAGAAATAATATTTCCAGTTTTATATTGAAGGGAACCCTTTGGTGCTTTTGCTGCATTTTCCCTAAAGTACGTTCACTCCAGGAGAAACAAACCAGAAGGTTCCAAATTAGGCCAAGCCCTGGCAGGCACTGATATGGAGAAGTATCCTGCCATCTCAGGAGAACCACCTTAAATGTATTTTATTTTTTCTTTTATTCAAGAGCAATTAGAGCTGTGATATATTGCTAAATAAACTATATGTGAGGACAGAGGTCATGCACTTGAATCCCTGGTAATTGTCTATTAGCTAGCAAGTATCTTCTCTTTAAGCTTCAGTCACCCATTTGTAGAATGATGAGGATTAAGTGGTGGTAACATATAGGAAAAAATCTAATTAGTTGGGATAGTCAATATCTATTGAATCTGGAAAATATCTAAAGTATATTAACCAATAAAGAGAAGTACTGATCAACTTTTACATGTAAGACCAGCCTACTTATAAATAATTGATGTTCAGGGGTAGCCTGAACTATAAATCCATCACTGAACTGACCAAACATGAATCCCAATATGTGCACCTAAGCCCAGTATGGTTTATGTCATGATAGCCTTTGTGGAGAACATACTAGTAAGGGGCAAAAAGGTCCTTATTCATAAAGAGCCAGGAGTCTAGCTATGGAAACATGATCATTCGCCCCCCCCCCCCCCCCCCCCCCACAGGCTTTGAGGACAAAGCAGCAAATAAACAAGTAATTATTTGATTCCAGCAATAAATGCAACCAGAATTGAGGTAGAATCACCAAGGACAGATTCATGAATGATTTGGCAGCTCATGTTATGAGAATGGTCTACCTTGATCTTTTGGTTGGATTTCTTTATGTCTTTTTGGACTGCTCTCCGGAGCCAATTTTAAGGACCTCGTGGTTCCTGTGTTCTATTTCTTTTGAAAACTATGTTTCCTAGCTATTCTCTGTAAATGGAAAAAATGAGATTTTAACTAGGTCATCCCATGGATACTTCTTCCCTAGTCATGCCCACTGTCTGGTGGAAGTAGTTTTCTTCTTCTACCTTTTAGAAGTAATTTTTTTTTTTGTCTTGCTAGAGCTTATGGTGCCCTCATGCTATCCTGGTCATTTGTGGGGACAGCCTTTCCTGTGCAGGGTTTCCTGGGCCTAGGGCACCCAGGTTTTCCAGTAAATTAGATGAAGATCCCAGAAAAACTCCCTGAAGGTACTCAGAAGTTATGTAATAATCTTTTATAGTCACATACTTCTTTAAGACTGCTTTAAGTTTATTTTCTCACTTGGACCTCAGAATAACTTGTGAAAGTATATTATTATTAACCTCATTTTATAGTTAAAAAATAGAAACTCAGGTTACTAGAGTGTCCCAAACTTTTACAGCCGGTAACTGGCACAGTCAAGACTCAGAGCCAATTTCTCTAATGTCTAGTCTTATGCTTTATGCAGTTTAAGGATTTCCTTAACTGATCTCCTTGTGCTCTGCACATTTGTAGTTGAACAAGTATGGGTCAGATGGTGTAGATGATGACAGCTAATACATATTGGGTTCTTACAAACTGTGGCAGTTAGTTTCACATCACATCATGGTGCCTGCTGCATGGCAGATTTAAAGGCTATGTTGTAGAAATTAAGACTTTTTTTCTTATATTTTGATAAATAGGAAGTGGTATGTGTAACATCTATGGGTAAGGAGAATTAGAGGTTATATTTAATTAGGTTTTCTTTGAACATGGAAATGGCTTTTTTAGTTGCCAGCAAGAAAATGAGAAAATAGAGCATGACATCCTCTGGCTGGCCTAGTCCAGATCTCACGTGAATGCTTGATTGCAAGATTGCAAGCTTGTGTAACGTTTTTCTTTTATGACTTAAGGAAATTTGCCTCATCCCTGCGTGGTTATGTGACTCATACTTGCGTACAATTACAACCATATCATGAGGTATGCTTACCTCCAAATGAATGGCACCAATAGCCAGGAATAAAGAGTTTAGATCAGGAAAAGCCTATGGTAGATTTCTACCAGTTAGGAATTTTATGAACACCCAAGTTGATAGAAAAGTTAACTCTTCTCTATTTCTGTTTCCTCCTATGTAAAGAAGAGATGATGATATCTAGCTTGTACATCTTTTAAAGATTAGAGATCATTTATTAAGGCACCAGCACTATACCTAACAAACCCAGCTCTGTGCCTCACAGATGCTAGTACTACTAAAGAGGAAGATGGTCTTTAAAGTTCACTATTTTATTAATGGAAAGCAGTAATTAAACACAAAGAATTGTGGCTGTTTTCTGAGCAAAGGCTGATCTTGAAACTATCACGCAGGGTAGAGGGCAATAAGATTTATACTGCAGTTTAGCTAAAGTTTATTATGTCCCCAAAGTCTACTCTCCTGATACTCCACCTTTGGGTACACTTCCATGGAAGAATGAACAGGTAGAAGGGAATAAGTACTGGACTAGGCATTGTACCTTAGCTTTGTGTCTTTGGAAAAGCCCTTACATCTATTTTTCCCCATCCATAGAGTTGCAGTGGTTCAACAACATTTTGCAAATGTTTATTCAAGACCCTTATGCCAGGCACTGGTTTAGGTGTTTGGGATATAGCAGGGGTGTGGGGAACAGTAAACAAAAGAAGAAAATGTATGTTGCATGGTAATAAGTGTATGAAAAATATTATAATAGAGACAGTAGCAAGTTGAAGCATGAAGGTAGAGTTGCAGTTTGAAAAGTGTGGTGAGGTTGGTTTTTTCACCAAGATGCTGCTATTTGAATAAAGATAGGAGGAGGTGAAGGAACAACCCTTGCAGATATCTTGGAGAAGACTATCCTAAGCAGATGAAATAATAAGTACTAAGGCCTTGCATTTCAAGCATGACTGGGCCTTCCGAGCAGCAGCCAATAGACTAGTATTTAGGAGTTGAGTGAGCAAGAGAGAAATCAGAAGTATTGAGGCCCAAATCATATGACCTTGAAGACCACTTTGATAGCTTTGGATTTATAGGGAGCCACTGGAGGGTGTTGTTAAGAGAAGTTAGACAGTATTGTTCTGGCCTCTGAATAATGGCCTTAAAGGTGGGAAGCAAGGAAACTAGTTAGGCTATTGCAAGGATCCAGTAAGAGTTTCTGATGAGTTGGCCAGGGTAATAAGAGTGGGGAAGGTGAGAAGAGATCACATACTGAATATATTCTGAAGATGTTGCTGACAAGATGTAATGGCAGATTGAATGTTGAGTCAGAGAGTACAGGTGTAACATAAGATTCTGAGTATTTAAATGGTAGGAAGAATTATGTTGCCAGTAACTGAAATGAACACTGTGGGAGGAGTAGGTTTGGTAGAGTTAGTCATAGAGCTCTTGCTGTCTCTGAAGATTTGGAAAAGTTGATAAGAAAAGGTTTACAAAAGCCTCGATCATTCTCTAAATGTCAAGAGGTCTTTGTGAAGTAACTTTGCAAGAACATGAAGTGGAAGCTAAATGGAAGTTAACTAAAAGAAATAATGTTTACAACTCATGGAGTTGGGTTCTGAATTAAAGGTAGGAAACCCTTACTTGAACCTGTTACAGTGTACACAGTGAGCACTTAGAGATTATTTGAGAGTGTGTTCACATTGGTAGTGGGTTTACAGTTCACAATGGAAAAAGTAGTAACCAAGAAGAAAGAAAATGATTTGGAGGGTATTATTCTGTGTCTACGCAAAAAATGTTTTAAAGTAGACAGGAAAAATTTGCTCAGTTATGGAGCCATGGATCAACTGCTCAAATTTAAAATTAATTTAATTAAAATCACTGAGTTTTAAACTATGCTTTATTCTGAAGATCTCTTATGAGCCCTTAAATAATGATACCATTTCTTCTTGTCTTTATTCTCATTTCTATAAAGAAAGAAGAGTTGAAATTTTAGGTTAATGTAGTGAATTATTTTATATAGCTACATATTTCTAACATTTCACTTAGGTTTTCTGAATTATATTTAAGATACCACTCTTTATGAATTATGTGAGGAGAAAATTATGTTAGAGGAGGAAGTGATATTAATATACTGTTCTTTATCAGAACCATGATTGCATAGGTGATGTGAATCAAAGAATAGCCTTCTCCTGTGCAGTCTTGTATAGTTAGAAGGCCCCTAGTGTGCATGGTAAATGGGTTTCATCTTGATTTCTCTTGTCAGTTGCTGGTGTTTGGGCTATGTGTGGAGAAGAGTTCCAAGACCATGTCTAGGATCAGCAAAAAAAGAACTGCGATTGATTGAGCATGTCTACTAAGAGTAGCAATGAAGAATAGATAGCAAGTGTGTCATACCACTAACCATCCTTGCTTTATTGGTTCTGTAAGGGGCTTAGAGCATCGACAAGTACAGGTTGCCCTACAAAAATGCCCATTGCTTTTTTATGGTGACTATCCTACTTCTTGCTACTTCCTGGCTTTTACAGGCTTAGAAAAGGCAATGTTCTTCCTTAGAATTTTACTTTGAATCACCTTGGATTGTTTCTTTGGAAGGTCTGTTCTTAGAACCTACCCTTTGCTACCTTATTTGGTTTATAAATGTGTGCACAGTACAACCAAAAGCAGCAAAATTGGTATGCTTATGTTCTGGGAAGCTAGTTGGATGAGATTGTCAAGTACCCACAAAGAATATGTAGATTCAACACTGGGAATCTGTTGGTAGATTTAGATGATGAAATAAGGCCAGTCTTGACTGGAGATGGCAGGTGTTAAGTCCAATAATTTAAGACTAAAGATTATTCATGGGAAACCCAAGTGCTTGTGTTCTAATGAAAATAAACACAGAGCATGGGAAGTTTGGCCTTCGGTGTCTGATGGGCCCTCCCAAACCAGAAGGGGCTTCATGTTTGAGGTAGCTAGAGATCTCACCTGGGGTCTGACAACAGTATAAACTGAGAGTGTAAAATATTTAATACTATTTCTTATGATACTTTTCAAATTAGATATTTAAGCATGACCTTCCCAGGCTATTAAAAGAAAACCAAGATGGAGGAAAGAAAATCTATTACCAGTCTTCCTCCAACCTCTACCAAGCCTGACATGTCCCTAGGTATTTTGAGTGTTACACTTTCACATAAAATACTTATGTTTTCCTGTGCTCAATCTTGATTTCTCCTTTATTCCATCTAAAGAATTCAGTAGTGCTAGAAAAGATACAGATCTCTTGTTGTCTTTCTATTCCTCTCATGAATTTCTCCATTTCTTTATTCCTAATACATTAAAACTATAATACTCAGGCATCGAGGGCAAGCCAACATAGTGGCAGCTTCAGTAAGAAGAGAGTCAAAGTTGAAAATGCTGGATGGGGGAAACCTTGAAAGGATAAAGTGAGGAGAAAGAGGTACAAAAAGAGAAATATAAATTTCACAAGACCTTCTTTGGACTCAACAGTGGTGTAAGGAAAGATGAATCACAGGAATAATAAAAGTTAAGATTTGTTAAGGGCTTACCAGGTGCCAGTCATTCAGCTTTAAGGCAATTATCTCATTTCACACTTAATAATCCCAGAAAGTGGTGTTTTCATTTTTTCTTTAAAGAATCTGAGGTAAAGCTAGGTTGAGTAGCTTGTTCAAGATACCTAGAAAACTGCAAAGATTCAACCAAGAGACTCCTGGAGTTGATAAATGAATTCAGCAAAGTCTCAGGATACAAAATCAATGCACACAAATCAGTAGCTTCCATATACACCGCAGTAACAGTCAAGCCAAGAATAAAATTGAAGACACAATAACTTTCACAATAGCATCAAAGAAAATTAAATATTTAGAAATATATTTAAGGAGGTGAGAGACCTATGCATGGAGATCTATGAAACACTAAGAAATTTCAGAGGATGCTAACAGATGGAAAACACTACCATGTTCACGGATCAGCAGAATCAATATTGTTAAAATGTCTATACTATTACAGCTTTGTAATAGAGTTTGAAGTCTGGTAGATTGATGCCTCCCATTTTGTTTCTATTACAAAGCTGTAATATTAAAATCAGCATGGTACTGGCACAAAAACAGAGCCATTGACCAGTGGGACAGAACTGAGAACCCAGACATAAAACCATCCTCATATAGCCACCTAATCTTTGA
>RJWJ010048905.1:0-10435 GCA_004363605.1 Indri indri | reverse complement strand
GAAGGGAAACTTTGGGAACACAGCAACTAGATTATGTGAGATTGTGTGACATTAGTTTAATCGAATTTTCTATTGACAATTTTGGAGATTTATTACAGGGTTTTAAGCTGAGAAGCATGGCATCAAATTCTCACTTTTGCAGATGTGTGAAGGATAAACTGAAGGCTCTTAAAGAAGGAGTTGGAAGTTTTCTATAGTTGCTCAGAAGTGAGGACAGGCTGCACCGAGGCACAGCTCCGAAGAGGAATGTGGCATAACAGTGGTATTCCAGAGACAGAACATGCGGAAGTTGGTGACTAATTATATTGGGGGAGGGGGCGGTTCTGCCTTCAGTGGTTGGGTTTCTAACGGACCATTTTCCTCTATAGGAAATACAGAAGGGAAGGCAAGTCTGGGTGACATGGCGGCAGGGATAAGTTATTTTCAACCTGCCAAGCTTGCTGCAGGGATGTAACATACAGGATATAGAGATGTTTATTAACTCACCAAATATTCATTAAATTTACACTGGGCTGATCACCGTCCATTAGAAAGTTTAATGGGTCCAATGGACTAGCAATATAGATGAGTGAATCTTCACTATATAAATAGAAAGTGAAGCCACATTTAGAGGCAGGTAGGGGAGGGGCACACAGTGAGAAGAGAAGTTGGAGGGCAGTGTGGAGAGCACCGCTATCTAAACGCGAGGCTGAAAAAAGAGCCCAGGAGTATATCCAGACGCAAAGTCTTGAACCAAACAGAACCCAGGGGAAGAGTTGTCAAATCCTAGAGAACAAAGAGAACTGCTACAAGAGATAGCAGCTATATAAAATATAGATGTCCCATTTATATAAATTTATATAAATCATCACGAATTTGCCAATACAGAGGTTGGCAAGGTGAGAGCAGACCCAGTGATGCAGGGAGGACTGGAGCCAAGTTGAAGAGGTGACCAGCGTCGGGAGGGGTGAAAAAAAGGGACTTCTTCAAATTACTTAGCTGTGCCCATGAGAAACGTTGAGAAAGATGCACCATTTTTAAACACACATTACTCCCCATTCCTACCCTATCTCCGCACCCCTGCATTCTAACGTGACATTCCTTCACGTCGGCATTGCTCACTTGGCTTATGTTCACCTGCAAGCATGAATGTTAGGTGTCTGATGCTTTCCTGAGAGTAGGTCTCACAGAAGAGGGGGAGAGACAAGTGTGCAGTCCCTGGGAAACTCATGGATGTGGAAATCCATAACACCACAGCTACTGCTTTTGAGGGTCTACTACACACATGGTAGTGAGCATCCACTTCACATGCGTTTTAAATTGTTTGTTTTTTTTTTTTTTTTTCCTTAAAAGAAACAACTTGCAAGCCTTTTCCATCAGACAGGAGAGACAAGTGAGGACCGGAGAGGCCAAGTCACCGGCCTTGGACCAACCCACAGTGAATGGCTGAATGAGAAGTTGAGGCTGGGACCTCTGTTCTGTCTTAGTCCAGCATTCGTCCTCCTTTTAAAGTACCACAGAAAGGAAGGAAAAAATGAACAATTTTGGGAAGTTCGGAGAGCTGAAAATCGATTTGGTCTAACAAGTTTGTTTTTGTTATAGCTAGTGTAGAAGAACAAAGAGATCGGATAAGGCTTGTGGGCCGGGCAGCTCACCCCCAAAAGCCAACTTTATGTCATTTGGTCAAGCATGTCACACTTTCAAGGAAACTACATCTAACAGAATTTTAAAAGATACCGTTTTTAAAAGGTGAAGTGGTTGAATAGCAGCCACTGGAAGAATGTGTCAAAGTTTAGAATCTTGAAGGACCTGGGGTTTTTCCCAAGGATTGCCCCGTTCTCTGTGACTGATGAGTCTTCAAATGGCCCCTGTACGAGCCGTGTCCCCTTCTGTTGCTATTAGTCCTTAATCATTTTGACATTTGACTATTTTCACAAAGAAAGAAAGGTTTAACCAGAAGGCTCATGATATCTCCTTAGCTAAGAAGTGGTTTGGTCTTACATTATCTTTAACAGTTGTTCACCCCAGTCTACCGTAATGATAAACGATGCTTGGTCAGTTCTCATGAGGCTTCTCTTTGACAGGGGGAGGAAACAGTGACACATTCGTGTTACAAGATCTGATCCATACCCGTGTAAGTCTGATCTTTCCGGACCTGCAAAGATCCACTTGTTAGCGCCAACTTTCCCCAAAAGACACTACGGGGAAGGAATAGCAATGAAAAAGCTTTTACTGGGTGTCAGTTTTATGTCTGTTATGACCTACGCCTCTACAGGTTGCAAAATCCTTTATACTAGCTGGAACTATAGTGCTTTAAGATCATCTGTTTGGTGATCTATAGCATTCCATAAACAGAAGCTGGAAAAAGAAGCTGGAGAAAGAGAAAGTAAAATTAAGGAAACAGATACATTTATTCCATTTAAATAAATCTCTTTGCTCTTTTGCATTGTTCTTGCCCCTTAAATCCTTCCAGATTTACAGCAGTGTTGATAATTGTTGGAAATAGCCACGAATTTTACAGAATAATTGGCTCTATTTTAAGACACACTTTAGTGTGTATACTACATGGTGTGGCTATAAAGTAATAAAATAGATTTTTGCATGTTGCTGCCGGAAATCATTCTCATTATTGTTAGTCACACATTGTGTATATGTGTGAGCATGGTAACATTTTATAGTGTGAAGGTCTTTTATAGTTTTTAGAAGTTATAAAATAATAGAATTAATTGCTTTGAATTTAGTCATTTTGCACTGGGCAAATATTGATTTCTTTCCCAACACCTTTAATTTCTAATGGAGCTTGAAATTAACTTTGGATTTTAATTCTATTTTATTCTGGGATTGTACATCAGGGCCATTAATAACGTCAGGAGATTGCTGAGAGAACTGTTTCCAAGCCAGGAGTCCACAGTGAGCTTTGTAGCACTTGCATCTCCATCCATTATAGGAAGGGGGATATCTGTGCAGGGATGTGTATCACATTAGTATTTTGTGACTGAGCAATCAAGTAAAAAAAGTTACCCCGTAAAAAGTCAGCCTCAGATCATTTGGTAAAGTTTGCATCATTGTGCGTGTGTGTATTGTATGCATATTTAATCAGGTCCAAAATGGTCAGGGTCGCAAAGGACAGATTTCCACCAACAAAAACGCCTGGAAAATAAGCTTTCTGGTTCACAAGGTAATAGTCTACCTTCTTATGGAAAACAAAAAATATATATGTAAATATTTTATGCATACACATTATATTCACAGAAATTTATTGTAAGTATAAACTACAAATTTTAAAATAATTTAAGTACAATCCTTCTCTGAGGTTTCGAAACTTTCTTAACAATTTCATGTTGTCTCCATAAAACGGGGTGATTGGAATAAATTACCACTGAGATCCCTGGGGAGCCCTTTGCATTCATGTACACCTGTAAGTAAATGAGGGCCCCTCTGTTTTTCACACAGGTTCCCTAAACTGTCCCCCACAGCAGCTGCTCTCAGACTGATGAACAGTAGTGGGGACTTCTCAGCCTACGGGATGAGGCTCCTCCACTAGATCTGCCAGTATCAAACTAACTTCTCAGGAACTTCCCTTGGCTCCAGGAATTTTCGGTGCTCAGAGAGTTGGAACTGCCATGCCCGCAGGGAGGCAGCATGAGAAAGTACAAATTTCAAAACAGTGAATGGTTTGAAATTTTGGCTCTGTCTTGTACTTTGAACTTCAGCTTTTCAATATGTAAAATAGAATATCTTCCCTGCAAGCAATTTTGAAGAATGTAAAGTTCAATACTTAACATACTTCCTTCTCCATTCTCATTAATGTTCTTTCAACCCACAGAATGTGTTCAAAATTAAAAATTTAATTAACGAGACTAACTGTAAGATTTAATTTGTTATATAAAAAAAAGCATGAAAATAGTTAGCCTAGGCCCATATAATTCTGGGAGAAAAAACTGTGAGCAAAACATATGGAAAAAAATAACTAAGTCTGTAACTACCAGACAAATCATACAAATACAATTGCTATGAAAAAAAAAATTTTAAAAAGAGAAATTAAGCTTGAGTGATCAAACAAGATTTCAGAAAATAGAGAGAGAATGTGAACTGGAGCCCCTACAGAGGGTAAAGTTTGAACGTGGCAAAAGTGGGGAGAAGAGCAATCTGCGCTGGAGTTTAAGGGATGGCGTAGGCAGAGACGTGGCGGTAGGAAAGCACAGGCGGACACGTGGACCTGTGCACAGGTGAAGTGTGGAGACCCCCCCCCCCACGCCCTACAAAAATGCACATCCACTCCGAACCTCACAGTTGGATGGTATTTGGAAATAGGGTTTCTGCAGATGTACTTTGCTAAGATGAACTCATACTGGATTAGTGTGGGCCCTAAATCCGATGACTGGTGTCTTTATAAGAGAAAGGAGAGGAAGATTCCAACGCAGACAGAGATTCCAATACAGAAACACACAGGGGACAAGGCCATGTGAAGAAGGCGCTCGAGGTTAGGGAGACGCACCTGTAACTCATCCAATGCCAAAAGTTACTGGCAAACATCAGAAGCTAAAGAGGCAACGAAAGATCCTTTCTAAAAATTTCAGAGCAACTTTGGCCTGGCCAGCACCTTGATTTTGGACATCTAAACTCCAAAACCGTGAAAGAATAAATTTCTGTTGTTTTGACCAGCAAGACTGTAGTCATTTTTTTTTTTTTTCTTTTGGCAGCCCTAGAAAATGCACATCCTTAGCAGGGCATCCCGTGGAGAGATTTATAAGGAGAAGCACAGAGGGTGCCTCTTCTTCGACCATTGCCTTTCACACTTTCCGATAATGAATAAAGCAGAGTCCTTGCCTCAGAGTTCCCCAAAGTCAGTTGTGATGATACTGAAGCCTTCTTTTTATGCAAGTCTCTTCTGTATTTCAGTTACATTGAGGTATAATTCACAAATAAAATTGCACTTATATAAAGTGTATAACATTGTGGTTTGAAATGATTACCACAGTCAGGTTAGTTAACACGTCCGTCACCCTACATAGTCAACGTTTTTTGTGAGAACGCTTGAGATCTACACTGCCGGCAAATTTCAAGTATCCAATGCAGAATCATTAACCGCAGTCACCACACTGTACATTGGCTCCTCAGAGCTAATTTCTCTTGTAACTGAAAGTGTGTAACTTCCGATCAATGATTTCTCCATTTTCCTCACTCCCAACCCCCGCGACCACCGTGATTTTACTCTCTGTTTCTCAGAATGTGACATTTATTTTTTTACGATTACTCATGTAAGTGATACTATGTTCATAGTATTTGTTTTTCTGTCTGGCTTATTTCACTTAGCATTATGCCTTCTGGATTTAACTATGTTGATACTAATGGAAGAATATCCTTCTTTTTATATGGCTACATAATATCCCATTATATGTTACACATATATATTATTTATCATTTCATCCACCAACTGACACTTAGGTTTTTCCATATCTTGGCTATTGTGAATAGTGCTACAGTGAACATAGGGGTGCAGCTATCACTCCGCATACCGTTTTGTTTTCTTCAGACCCATACCCAGAAATGTGATTATTGAATCACATGGTAGTTCTATTTTTAATGTTCTGAGGAACTGCCATACTGTTTTCTATAATACTTGTACCAATTTATATTTCCACCAGCACAGATCAAGGGTTTCTTTTTCTGCACATTCTTGACAACATTTGTTATCTCTTATCTTTTTGATAACAGGTGTTCTAACAGGTGTGAGGTGATATTTCATTATGGCTTTGATTTGCATTTCCCTGATAATTAGTGCCTGATTCCTCTAGTTACTTCTACTTTCTCAAGATGGATTTTGCTATTTGGGGGTCTTTTGTGGTTCCATACAAATTTTAGGATTTATTTCCTATTTCTGCAAAAATGCCAATGGAATTTTGATTTTGCATTGAACCTGTAGATTGCTTTGTGTAGTATGGATATTTTAACATGATTAATTCTTCCTATCCATGAACATGGAATATATTTTCATCTACGGTGTCTTCTTCAAATTCTTTCATCAATGTTTTATGGTTTCAGTGGATGGTTCTTTCACATCCTTGGTTAAATTTATTCCTATATATTTTATTCTTTTTGATTCTATTATAAACGGGATTACTTTTTTCTTTCAGAAAGTTCATTACTAATGTATAGAAACACAACTGATTTTTGTATGTTGATTTTGTAAACTGCAACTTTACTGTATTTGTTAGTTCTAACAGTTTTTTTGGTAGACTCTTTAGGGTTTTCTACATATAGGTGCTCCTGGACTTACCATGGGATTACACTCTGACAAACTCATCATAAGCTGAAAATATTGTAAGTTAAAAATGCATTTTACTACACCTAACCTACCAAACATTATAGCTTCACCTAGCTTACATTAAATGTGCTCAGAACACTTACATTAGCCTACAGTTGAACAAAATCACCTAACAAAAAGCCTATTTTTATCATAAGGTATTGAATGCCTTATGTACCACATCACTAGCCCAGGAAAAGATCAAAATTCAAAATTTCAAGTATGTTGAAATTGCAATAGTTTGTCGTCATTGTAAAGTTGAAAAAATTTAAGTCAAACCATGGTAAGTAGAGGATCGTCTGTATAAAGATCATGTCATCTGTGAACAGAGACAACTTAACATTTTCCTTTCTAATTTGAATGCCTTTTATTTCCTTTTCATGTACAATTTCTCTGGCTAGGGCTTTCATTGGTATGATGATTAAAAGTGGCAAGAGAGGGCATCCTTGTCTTGTTCTCGATCTTAGAAAAATTTCAGTTTTTTACCATTGAGGATGATGTTAGCTGTGGACTTGTCATATATGGCATTTATTGTGTTGAGGTACAGTCCTTTTATACCTAATTTCTTCAGAGTTTCCATAATGAAAAAATGTTGAATTTTATCAAATGCTTTCTCTGCATTTGTTGAAATGATCATATGATTTTTGTCCTTCATTCTGTTAATATGGTGTATTGTATTTATTTATTTATTTGCATATGTTGAAACAGCCTTGCATGCTAGGGATAAAGTTTACTTGATCTTGGTATATGATCCTTTTAGTGTGCTGTTGAATTTGGTTTGCTAGTATTTTGTTGGGGATTTTTATACCTATGTTCATCAGGTTATTGACCTGCAATTTTCTTTTCTTGTAGTGTCCTTATTTGGCTTTGGTATCAAGGTAATGCTGGACTCATGAGATGAGTTTGGAAGTGTCATGATATTTTCTATACAACAAAATTTGGCATAAAGAAAGACTATCTTGTACCAAATATTGGAAATACTATACTTTTATTGAGAAACAAAAGGGATTTCAAGAAGCTGTACCCTACAAGGAGATCTTCCCTCATGTCACAGAGGGTTTTGTTTGTTCAGAGCTTGATAAACCTATCTTTATAGTCATTTGAGAGCCTTGGGATGTGTGTGTATGTTTGTGCATGTGTGTTTATGCATGTAGACAATTACAGTTCAGTTGCTCAAAAATTTACTTAATACTTACCAAGTTCTAAGCAACAAGACAGGTATTTGTACTCAAAGATGAAAAACATGTAGTCAATGGCCAGAAGAAGTACAGAGGGTAGTCAATATAATGTGGTTGTTGATGGCATAGGCAGAGGCTCGTATGAAGTATACCACAATAAAAGTGTATTATTTGATTCGATCTTTATTTGGGATCTGTCTAATATAAGAACAGTCAATGCTTTTATCTTTGCATTGTTGGTTACTTGTAAGAGATCTGGCTGGTGTATCTTAGCATTAATATTTTTAATGTAAAAATGTGCCTTTGTCTTTGATACGTTTTAATAACTGATTTATAATCTTTCTCATTGTTAGAGATACTGAATGGAATGTCCAAGGATAGAGCCTTTAATTCATATCCCCGATTTTTATCCATAAACTATTCTCAAAGAAGCATTATGCAGATCACTCCTGCTTACTGCCATTTCTTTTTTTAAATCCTGCTCTGGTTTTGCTGGGAAAAAAAAGTAATCTTTTGACTTCACTTTCAAAATGCTTTTTGGCTGTAAGTATACATTTAAATCTAAGGTAAGAAGTAAGCTTACGTTAAAAATAGATAAATTTCAACCTCTTCTTGACTTCATTTATGTTATCTTCAGGGCTACTTCAAGCCCTCTCTCTCTCCACAGATTACTTTGTAGGAAGCACAGAACTGGAAACTCCAGTGTCCTTACAAGTCAGAAGTTAAAATACTCTTCCTTCTTTCCCCACGCTCTCTATGAACTTCTTTATATTCTCTCCTCTACTGCTTAATGTCTTCCTTCTTTGGTTGAAAGGTAGTAGGTAGCCACATAGTTGGGAATAGAGCCAGGGTAAAATTTGGGAAATTGGGGTGGTTGCAGACTTCCTAGTAAGAAGATTGTAAGAAGGTAGCATTTCAGAGCACCCCTTCATTTTTTAAATATAGTCTCTAACCTTAATACACCATTACATCATATTTCAAAATATCTACTAAACTACCCCTCCTTAAAACTTGTATATTTAGTCTTAATTTTTTAAGTCTATGGAAAACAAGCTCATCTCCCTAGCAATCCAAGTTCTATTTATTGCAGTTTTAAAAAGCAAAAGGTTTCCCAAGATTCGAGTATGATTTATTCCCTGAGATTCCTCATTAAAAAAGTACAATGAAAACACAGTTTTCTTAACGTACTCAATAGAGAGACTGCTGGAATCTAAATGATCCCAGCATGACAATTACAGTTTGTGCAGATTAAATTTGGGTTTTTTTATTACCACATGTGAAATTGATGTTAATCAAGTGTTGATGTGAACCCATTCCTTGGATAAGTAACCACATGGGGTAGAATTTAAGGCCTGGTATCTTAAGCTAGGTGGTGCGTGAGAAGCACAGGCTGGTGACAAGTAAGAAGGAGAAGCCCCATTTTGAATGCAGGCTGAAATCCTAATTTAAAGTCTCTTGGAATTTTTTATAGTAAATAAATTATTTAGGCTTTACACTAACATGCTTCTACTATGTTCAAGGTCTTCAATATCTAATTTACATGTATAAAGGATGTCAGGAAATGTTTTCTATAATAAATATTCTTCTTTGATTGCTAATAGCAATTTGAATGCTTCTCAATAAATTTCTCTTCCAAACTATCTCACCCCATGAATCATTCTGTAGCATTATTTTTATTTCTAAAATACACATTAGCCCAAAAATCTAGTTTAGGCTGCGGAAATGAAGTTTAGTAAAAACGACCTCTATTCGGTGGAACCGTGGCAATGACACTGTGATAAAGCCAAAGTTGCAAGACAGAGTTGATGCTATCTTTTGTCTGATAACAGTGGAAAATATGTCAGAAGCAGTGGATCTAGCAATGATGAGGAGGAGAGAAGGACTCCTTCCACAATCACTGCACTTCTGGGGCCTGTCACTGATGGGGCTTCCGCTCCCAGTCCCTGTTTCCCTTCAGCACTCTTTGGGATGACTGGCCTTATGGCTACTCACAGCCACACGGTCAGCTGAAAAGAGAGGAGGTTTTTTACTAATAGCTCAGACTTTCCCATCAGGTGCTGTAACACAGAGTAATAGATTCCCCTACCAACTCCCAAGCAGTGAGTTTTGCTGCCTGGAATTTCCTACCTGCCTTACTAAAGGGTATCTAATAAACGTGCAATTCCAATACTTCTCTCCCAGAACTGCTGTGCAGTAAGAAGGTCCGAATCCCCATTATGGAGAATCTCTCTTCTGTTGAAGTTCAGGACCCTTTATTTTCTTCTCTCACATAGCTTAATTAAGTCAGCTTAATTTAGAGAGTTATACAAAGGAAAAAAAATAGTCCTTTTGGAAAATAAATTAACAAAGCTTATGTTGTTCACCTAGCTTCAGGTAGCTTAGGAACTTGTAGGGCAATCAATATGGCCAGCTGAAATTCAGGTTTTATTAATTCAGGAAGTCTATACCTATGTCACTTGAACCTTAAAGAAGCCTTAATACGCTAGCATTTTTAAAGTAGGGATATGTTTTCCACTGGACGCTTGAATATTGTGTAAGTAGAGTAACGCAGCAACAAATACCCATATGGTGGAAAACACACACAGGCTTTTCTAGAGCTCTGAATTCCATTGCAGCAACATGGATGGAGAGACTTTCTCTTTCTACAGCCAAACTCTTAGAGGTTTTTCTTTATCCAGTCTAACAGGATGGCTTCATTTGGCCCTATCCAGCATAAAGTTGATCACATGACTTGGCAAGCAAGACACGATTAATTGATATTGCAACAGGCTCAAAAAATGGAAGAGTACTATCAGGACATTTTGATTCCTGTTAATGAGTAATGACAGCAATTTGCAGTTGCCAACATTGGCATTTGGTGCTGGCATCTGTGATTGTAAGAAAGGTCTTTAAAGAGTAGGGTAGGCACATTTTGCAGACAGGAGCTACTATGGCAGCTTGGGACAAAATTATATGAAGGGATCAATGGGCT
>RJWJ010048904.1:0-10428 GCA_004363605.1 Indri indri | reverse complement strand
TTTGGTGGCATTTCCTGTTTCTATTATATAGCTGAAATCTTTAGGGTGCTTATAAGCCCAGAAAGAGTGAATTATAATTAGTGAATGGCATAATTATATATTAATAGCATATTCCACATAGATATGAATGAAAATCGTTAGGTACTTGAATGAAACAGAAAGCTTCTATGGTCCATGTCAAGGAGAGGTATATAAAGAGATTTTGAAAGTTTTTGCCTCTATTATGTCATGGGTCTCAATTAGGCAATATGAGCCCATCTTTGAGGTCCTGAGAAAATCAGCATGTTAATCAAATGTCTACAAATCATATATGACTGAGGGGGGTGTTCCACATGATTTAAGGACATTGGATTTGCCCTCATTTTACAAAGTAAAATAGGTTCTTAAAAACTTTTTATTAGGAAATAATTTCTAATTTACCAAAATATCGCAAAATAAAAAGTGTGAAAAAATGCCCATATACCCTTTATCTCGGTTCACCTATTGTTGACATTTTACTACATTTGATTTATCATTTACTGTCTCACTGTTCTTGATTCATTTTTTTCTGGACCATTAAGGGTAACTTATATATATATCTATATACATATATCATGGATCTTTACCTCTAAATATGTTTGTGTGTACTTCTTAATAATAGGGAGATTACATAATATACATCTTAAATAGTATTTTATAATCTGATCTCTATTTGCATTCCAATTGTCAGTTCATCCAATAATGTACTTTATAGCACTTCTCCTTTTTCAGTACAGAATCCAGTCTAGGTCCAGGTATTGTATTTTGTTGCCATGTTTCTTTAGCCTGCTTTACACTGGAACATGAAATAATCTTTTAATAAAGTAAATCTAATTTATTGAAGAATGTAAACTTTGAGAGCAAGGACTTTGACAGTCTTGTACACTGCTTATACATGGCCTAGAGCAGTGCCTGGTACACGATAGCACCCAGTAACTGTCTAATGAATGAATGAGTTTCTGTGAATATCTGTGTTTTTTTAAGAGGAGTCGGCATAAGTGAGTTACATTGGTCTTTGCATTTTAAGAGTATGTATATTATGTTTTTAAGATTCCTATCTATGCAAATAATTCATGTTGTTTTAGAAAACTAGATTTGTGTGTATGTGTTCACGCATGCAAGTGTATGTAGAGCTTAAGTGTTCCCTAAGCCAGCACCTCCATTTCTCCCCGCCCACACCATTACCTTAAATCCCTTTCATCCTTGTACCAACTTAAACCTTTTAGTGTTTGAAAGTGAAATGGAAACCCAAGCTATTTTGGCATGAAGATTGGCATCCAGTGTGACTGTCCTCTGGGCAATGCAAAACATTTGCTCCCTGCATCAAGGGCTGTAATGAATCTGAATGTTCAGATATAACTGGTAGTCACACTAAAAAAAAATACATGTTGGCTCCTCTGTCAACATGTTGACTGACAGAATGTACATGTGGTAGGAGGCTCACTGACATGATTTCAATCGTAGCTCTGTGAATGCTGTCCATCAGTCACAGAAATCTCTGCCTTGTTCCAGAGGGTCCATTACATCATTCCCACATTGCCCAGATTGCAGCTTGTTGATGGAACTGAAGGATGGTCCAGTTTCTCGCTAGCCACACCAAGGGCCTCATTTCAAGGTCTGGCTTGTGAGAGTCCATCTCCTAATTTCAGAAACCTACTACTCTACTTGTAATATAAAATCAGGGGCAAAATTGACACAAGTTCGTAAGAATACCTGCTCATAGTGTAAGACAAACTGAACAGAACCAGATTCAAGTTGTATATAGGGTTAGATTTTATCTATGTAAAGAAAAAACTCTGTGGAAAAATAACTGAAGGGAATAATGTCAATGTGGTTATAGTGGTGGCTTTCAAGTGATGGGGATGTTGGATGGCTTACAGTACAGGATCTTTCATTGTTGGCTACAAGGCAGATTTCTTTGATGATCATAAGAAAAGAAATTAAGTACAAAGAAAAAAGCAAGTAAAAATGAATTCGAAGAAACTGGTTGAAGTTCCAAGCCATTTTCTGCCTCAGTTTCCCCATATGCCAAATGGATATAATAATACCAGTTATAGATTTTTATGATAACAATACATTACATAAGTATAAAATATGCTTTCATTTTCTCAAAAGAAAGAACCCTATTATTATTATTATTATAGTCTCTATACTTATCTCAGAAGGAACTCTTTCCCTTAACTCTCCATCAATCACAGAAAGGGAAAGGGTTATAAATCCTGACTGGCATCTCGCCTGCTCTTTTGAAAGTCTAACCCAGTGGGATGGCAAAAGAGGGTAATTTTTTAAATGAAGAGACTTATAGCTAATCTCCATCTGACATGTGCTTCCAACTCCAGTTTATGTTGAAAGAAGTGCTTTTTAAGGACAGATTCGATTCCCTGATTCTCATTCCTCTTATTCTCCTACCCCCATAGAAACCCCTCTACTCTATAGCATAGCTCCTTTCAATTCCTGAATTTATAAATGTGAGAACATGATACGTGTATTTTTTGCAGAGTGGTCTTTGGGACAAGAGTGATTGACAACTGCAGAAATTACATCTGAGGTTTAGTCCTGCAGGAGAAGGGTATACAAATTGCCTGCAAATTATGCACCAGTCCCTGATGAGCCTGAGAAGAAAATTTTAAGGGGCTCCAGTCTTTCTTCAGCAAACATGCTCATGTATCTCTCTTTGCGATAACACACAAACACCCAAGAGAAATTGTCCCTGTAAAAACACTACTTTTTGTTCCTTATCCTTGTGGTATGGTGGTAGTAAATGTATAAATAAATGCCAATCAATAGCCTTTATCATGTACCAATGGTGTTCTGAGTGTTAGTCAGGACAGAAGAGGTACATAAGTTCTGGTTGATAGGTTTATAATTTAAAGAAGAAATTTGGCTTTATGCTATAAAAACGCAGTGTTATTATTAGGTAATTAAGTATGAAATGTCCGATTTTCTCAAGTACTAAGTGTGACAGTTGCTATCTCTGACGTTTCACTTTGACACTTCTTGTAGTATTTTTATTGGGAAGGTACATTCTCATTCTTTCAAATGCATGGTTTGACTTGTGATTTCAAATTGTTTTTAGAGCAATTTTTGTGAAACCATGGATAAGTCAAAAATTCGCATTATTTTCAAATATGAGTTTCATCATGGAACCAATGTAGTGCAGACAGCTTGAAATATCAACAAAGTGTTTTGGAAGGATGTGGCTAGAGAATGTACAGTACATTGGTGGTTTTGAGAGGTTCTCTTCTGGTGATTTTAACCTTGAAAATGAGTCACATGGGTGACCTGAGACCAAGGTGGATAATGATGAGCTGAAAGATGGAGCGGAAGCGAATCCATCTTGACCTATGCATGAATTAGCAGCAAGGTTTGACATTACTATTCCAACAATATTGGACCATTTGAAACAAAGTGGCAAGGTAAAGAAACTGGATAGATGGGTACCACATGAATTAAACAAGCATAACACGAGAAATCGTCTCGAAGCTTGCCTTTCTTTGCTGTCACTACATAAAGGTGAACCGTTTCTATATCGTATTGTTACATTTGATGAAAAATGGCTCTTTTTGACAATTGCAAGCATTTGGCACAATGGTTGGATAAAGATGAAGTGCTGAAACACAGTCCAAAGCTGAATATTCATCCAAAAAAGCTAATGGTGTCTGTTCGGTGCTGCTTTTATCCACTACAGCTTCATGAGACCCGGTCTATCAATTACAGCAGATGTCTACTGCAACCAACTGGATGACATGATGAGGATGCTTGCGATTAAGCAGCTGAGATTGGTCAATAGAGATAGGCCAATCCTCTTGCAAGACAATGCTTGACCATATGTTGCACAAACAATGCTGTTCAAACTTCAGAAGCTGGACTTGGAAACTCTCTTTCATCCATCATATTCACCAGACCTCGCACCAACTGACTACCACTTCTTCCAGGCTTTGAATCACTTCTTTCAAGGAAAAATATTCCATTAGCAACAAGCTTTGGAAAATGCCTTTCACGATTTCATTGCCACTTGCTCTCCAGGCTTCTTTGCTGCTACCATTAAGGAAGCTGCCATTAAGATGGCAAAACTGTGTCCATAGTTTAGGCGCATACTTTGATTAATTGCACTGCTTCTTGTTTGAGATATAATAAACTACACTTTTGATTCGAAATTGGACATTCTGTATTTAATGGCCTAATACCTTCATAAGGTACATAATTAAATCTCCTGTAAAGGATTTGCACTGTTGACATTAATAAATATGCATCACTCGAGAAGAACTTAATACAGTAGAATAATGGTCATAATAATAACTGTTGATGCTTAGAAGTCTAAAAGGAACAGGCTTTGAACTAAGAGTATGTGAGAAGTGCGATGTTCTAGACTTTGGAATCACAGTTTAGCCTTAGCACATCCCTTGCTTACAATATTGACTTCTTAATGTACAGTGCTACTCAAAATATGGTCAGCAAATCAGCACTGGTTCTAAAACATTTAGTTACATGTCTTGATGTAGTAAGTACAGAAGTTGATAATAAGCATTTAGCACGTTTTATATTAATTGGACAGAATAATTGTGTGTCTATTAAATCTCATAACAAATTTGGGGTTTACATTTTACATGTCTTTGTCTTTTTAAATTTCATTTTTTTAAGTAATTCATTTTTTATCTTATTTTACGAATTTGTCCATGACAAATTGGGGGAAAACTAGGCCCTCAACACAGATAGTTTGAGAAACACTATTCTAGAATGTTGTAAAATGACTGATGAGCTAAATAGAAGTCACCTTTAGTTTTCTCAACTGGAAAATGGATTTAATCATAGTATTTACTTCCTGGGGCTGGATCTGAGAACTAATGGTATAGATGTATGTAAAGTGCTTAGCACAGTTCCTGCTTTTGGTAAGTGCCCCCCAAAACATTAGCTCTTGTTATTATGGAATAACAAAGACTCAAAGAGGTACCATTCTCTTCTGAGAAGGTGACATTATGTGCACATGGGAGTTTCTGTTTGTAATGGTTTTTCAGTGGAGGCCTACATCTACACATAACCTTCCTCTGGCATCAGACCACCTGGTTTCACAGACCAAGAGTTCATTTTCCATTGACTTGCAGGAAGGGATCAACATTAGGCTTTGGGTCTTCCCTGATCTTTCAGTGTAACTACTCCGCTATTATGGTATAGAAAGTCTCTCTGTATGTTTCGTTTGTTTTCCTCATGTCATTAACTTGTGTAATGGTTACAGGTCTCAGCAACTGAATTATTCTGACTGTTATTGTTTACTAGGAGCTTGTATTATTTGGGGGCCAGGATAAAATGACTTGTCATTCAAGGATGGCAAGTACACTCGGACTTGGGGGGGAGGAGGAGCAAGGGCAACATACATAACCTAAACATCTGTACCCGCATAATATGCTGAAATAATAATAATAATAAAAAAAGGATGGCAAGTATAGAGATGTAAACTTCAGTTTTAAAAGTCGCATCACTTGAGATGGTATCTTATAGTGCAAAGTGAAAAATGCTCAATCTTTTCTAGTCAAAGTGGCCAATTTTTCTAAAAGTCTGTTTTGGCTAAATGTCAAAATCAAAGGTCCCTGCCACTTAAACAGGTACCCTGGTGGCCAAAGAAGGTTGCCGGCTATTTCAGAGAATAATTGCTTAAATAATATGAGTGTAACCAAAAAGTTTTCCAAATCCTTTTTGAATTACAATGTAGAACATAGAGAACATTGCAATAGAGCGCAATAGAGAACATAACATTTTATACCCAGACTAACTTGGGTTCAAATCATGGTTTTACTACTTAGTAGTTGGACCCATTGGGTACGTTCTTACTCTCTTTGAGCCTCAGTTTCCTAATCTATAAAATAGGGGATACAAGATCTACTGCATAGAATAACTGTGAAGATTAAGTGAGATAAGTTATAAGGGGATAATGGTTGTGCATACTAAGTGCTCAAATATTATTAGCTCCTTTCTTTTTCTTTATCCAGTTAGTAAAATTAAATTATTTTCTTTAAAATAATAAATTTGATAACTTCAAGAGAGACTCTATCAATAGAACCAGACTTTATAATATAATAAAATAATATGTTGGTATTTATTTTTAAAAACAAGCATTGAATCTGGCAGACTCAGTGAACAACAGACTGTTTAAAATGTGACTGACTCTTTCCAAGGTCAAGCATCCTTAACTTCTTTCATCTGCCTAGAACTCTTTGCTCCAGCTAGAATAACTTTCCCATGATTGTGACTTGGCTCATTCTTATTTTTAGTCCTTTGTGTTATTATCCTTCTAGAAATGACCTTCCGATGCCTTCTTGCCAAACCCCATACTCCTTTAAAATTGGTCAACATTAATGTCATCCAAAATTAGCAGAAAGAAATCTGGTCAAGTGATTCACCCCCATCCATCCAGGAGCTCTGTTAGCCCCTACTTTGACACATTTTCTTCCTGTGATTTTGTTACTGAAAGTTTTACATTTGTCCCTAAGGCCACATCAGAAGAACAAGGACATATGGTTTGAGGAGGTTTATTAATTTGCCATCAAATGATGAGGTTGGCAGACTCTTGTCTCAAAGTGCCAATAGTCCTCCTCTGAGCAGAAGTACAGAGAGAGAAGTTTTAAAGGTTCTGGTTAATCCCATAATCCCATTTTTGGCTAAGACAATCTTGAGGCCTCCACTTAATCCCATCTTCAACTAAAACAATCTTGTGACCTCTGCCTGGATTAATCCCATCTTCTGTGGCACAAAGAACAAAGGACACTACCCTGCCCCTCCTGACCACTGACCTGAGGCAGGGATGCAAGTTCTAGTTCTCCAAAAGGAGTGGGGTATGTTTTAAAGAGACATAAAACATTTTTGCCATTTTGTCTAGCCATTTCTTTCGTTACGTACTGCTCCCGTCAATATTACCCTTCCGATATCTATGGGAGGAGGGGTGACTACTCGTTTCTTCTGTCACAATTTCCCACATCTTTTCTATATTTTTAGATTGTTTCTTCCTATCAGATGAGACTCTAACATTCCATTTACATTGAGAACATTCAGGATCAGAGAGGCTGACAGTTGCTCAAGGCCACACATTCTATGGCTGATTTTAAACAGGTAGCCAGTTCTTTGGGTTTTCAGTTTGGTGTTTTCATTTCATGATCCTGCTTCACTAAGTGGGGAAATGGTATTGCTGACTAAGAAACAGTGGGGAACTTCAGGCATGGAAAAGTGGCTCTGGAAGATTAACAGCAGATGAGGGGCATAGGATGTGAGAAGAGATGGGAGTAGGATGGAGAAGGGGAAGGGAGGAACAAAGGATGCCTCAGAGGAATAATCAGCTTACTCTAACCATTTCACACTATAAGAAAAAAAGAGCCAACTAAACAACAACAAAAAATGTCTGCTTTGCTTCTATTTTTTGCCTAATAAACAACACTGCTGTCACTGCCAATGAAAACAGCAACATAACTGCTTTTCTCCCCGCACTAACTCTAAATAATCTACTGGATTTGGGTCAAAATTATAAACTGCCAGCATGTTAAACATAAAAACAGAAAAACAAACCTGGCATTTTCCTTAAGGGTTGTAAGGGTGAATATAAGACAAGAGCCAGAGAGAAGAGTTGCTATAAAAATAACTAGTGCAAACATCCTTGAACTGATGTTTCCTATAAAAATCTGATGGCTGTGAATCAGAAGGAGTGGAGTTGGGAAGGGGAAAGGAACAGGGGATCAACTGGTGCCTGCTTATCGTCAGCTAGCTTTCATGTAAAAGTCATGGCAGGGTCAACAACAAACTAGCCAGGTGGCAACTCCAGGCCACGCTGCCATAAATAAATAGTTATGTACTAATGTCACACAATCAGACCTAGATGCAAAGCATATGGGAAGAGAACATTCTGATGTAAATATTCAGAAAAACTATGGTTGCTGAATTCAGGATCCACTGTTGGCACTGGACTTTGAGATGCCTGAGAAAATAAAGTAGTGAAGCTTTTTTAAAACCTGGGCTAAAAAGATACTTTGAAATGTAGAATAGTTTCTTTAAAAAAAGTCTTAACCTTTGGCTTAAGAGAGCGTGACTATTTGACGTAGTAATTAAGGATTACTGAGAGTTGGCAAGAGCATCAACTCTGCAACCAGATTTCAGGAGTTTAAACCTTACTCCTGCTACTTACTTATTCTCATGACCTCTGGGACGTTCCTTCACCTTTTCATGCCTCAATTTATTCAATCTGTACAAAAGGGAGGAGGAGAAGATAACAGCAATAGCACCCACCTCACAGGAAGTTATGAGGATTAAGTTAGTCTATGCATAGGGAGCCTGTAAAACAATACCTTGTAAACACCCTGTCTATTTTTATCAAGTGGTCTTACTTAGGCTATTTATTTTACACAGGCTATCTGCTGGACGCTATGTTAAGTACTCCTTTACTCGTATTATCCTATTTAATCCTAAAAACAGCCCCATGATTTAAAAATCTGTTTTATAGACAAAGGAAATGAGGTTTCAATGAATTAAGGAATTTATCTAAGGAGGCATATCTAAACTAAACTTCCAAATAAGGCTTTGTTCCAGATGAAAAATTTGTAACCGCTTACATGTTCTCTAAAATCTAAGCACTTTTACTTTCATTTGCTTACAATGTTAAAATTTGAAGAAAAGAAACACAACACATGGCCTTCTAAGAACCAAATAGATTTTTAAAAAGAGATTAAAGGAGGGGCTGATGTCCCAATAAATCGCTTTAGGAAAGCTGAGATCCACTCACAGCACATATGGAAAACAAAAGATTAACTCATTTCTCCAAACATTTTTTGAGTGCCTACTATTTTCTGAGAGCAGAGGTTACAAAGACAGTAAGACACGATTTTAGGCTTCGAGTAGTTAATTATAAGGAGTGAAAGTGACATTCTTTACTGCCGGCCTTTGATGATGTCGGATTTGTTAAGTCTGTTTCCCAGACAAGGACAAAACTGCCTTCCGCACGATATACAGAAGTTGCAGGACTTCCTCAACACAAACCAAACTATGTTTAGAGCGATCCTAGTGGTTTTACTGCTCGGCTCATGCTCGCAGAGTGGAGAGAGACTTTGGTGGAGCGAAGACACAGTTTTTTGCAGACCCTTCCGCTTGCAGCTGCGCTAAAACGGCCACGTTGAGCATATTCAAATCGCGCGCTCTGGCAGAGGCTTTCCCGGGCTCAGGCTGAAGGATCGCGGGGCACTCGTGAGACTTGCTGCCTGGCTTGTGCGCCCGTCCTCCCTAGCTTCTAGTAACTGGGAGAATGTGAACTCCACGAACGTCCCTTGTCAATTCCCAGGTGGACGCTGCCCAGGACACCTGCCCTCTGACTCTGACTCCGCGCCCTTTCCGTGGGCGGCTGGTACTTCCTGGTTGGTTTGCCCTTAACTGACATGGCAGCTAATTGCCTTCTGCCGGGCCAACTGCGGCTGCTCAGTAAACCAAGCTGGGGTAATGCAGTATACAGCCCGCCCCCGCCGCGGAGGTACCGGGTGAAGCCTGGAACGCGGCGAGTCTCCGCCCCGCCTTGCAGCTCCGGGTGTACTTCAGGGGGTATAGGGCCAAGCTAAGGAGGACAGGGACCCTGGGCTGTGCCGCTGTGTGCCTACCCCTCATTCCCTGGCACCAAGGCTGCTCGAGCTCCAGGGTGTTTTTTTTCCCTTGTCCCCGCCACCTCCTGGTCCCTGGCCCAACATGATACTGACCAAAGCCCAATACGACGAGATAGCCCAGTGCCTAGTGTCTGTGCCGCCCACCAGGCAGAGCCTGAGGAAGCTGAAGCAGAGGTTCCCCAGGTAAGTGTCCATCTCTCCCCTCTCACCGCCCCTTACCTGCAGCAGCTGTGTCTGGGCCACCCTGGCAGCGCTTAGGAACCACGTGTCACTCATGAATGGGGAGGAACACCAGTGTCAGGCGTCAGATCAAGGATGGCGAAAAAGGTTTCTTCTTTCACCCTCCTTCTGCACAAAAACCCTGAATGGATGAGTCTGTAGCAGCCTCCCAAGGCCTGGCGATTACATTCAAGTCAACAAATGTTTACGGAGAACTTCACATGTGGCTAGGTGATGGGTGCACATAGTAGGTGCTTTCATACATGTCCACTGGTAAATTGACAGATACTAAGAGTGAATAATGGGAGGCAGGGTCCTCTCGAAGTGGAAATATTAATTAAAGATTCATAAGGAGGAAATAGAGGACCCTTTTCAGTTGGCCGCTGGAAACAAACAAGGGAGCAAAGGCCTAAAGGAGCCTCATGCTGTTCTACTGTGGCTCGCACTGTTGACTGCAATTTAGTGACCGCAAAGGTTCTCAAATCAGAGAGCCTGGTACCTCAGGGTACCACTTTTGGGTCATTGGCCATTGAACAACCATATCTGAATGTTTCTCTTTATCTTTATA
>RJWJ010048903.1:0-10428 GCA_004363605.1 Indri indri | reverse complement strand
AATAAAAAATAAAAATAAATTAAAAAAAAAAGCCTCTAAATGATCTGATTGCTAGTTACTCCTCTGACACTCTCTTTTGCTATATGACTCTTCTGTCTTTCACTCTGTTCCAGATCACTTTGCTTTTCTTATTGTACTTTATATCTTTTCCTGTGTTTAATGAGATACTCTCCTCTGCTCTTCTACTATAATACTATTTAAGGTTGAAATTTATTTTCCCTTTTATTCTTTTTGCATTTGCTTTACTAGATCTTGACAAATTCTTTAAATTGAATGATAGTGCTGATCCCATACTTCCACCAAGGCAACTGCTACCAGTGCTTCCAGTAAGAAGTGTAAAGACACAGCAAATATAGGAAAAGCACTTAAAATCTGCTAGTTTTGTTTCTTAGAAATGTCAGATAAATGTGATGATATATTTTATATTTTCATTCAAGTAAAAGTTTGGGATAAATACAGTAGAACTATAAATATGCACAAATTAGAGGAAACTAACATCATAGGTGAATCTAGGTATCATCGAATGAGAGCCTCTGAAACTATTTATTTGATTTTTATTGTGTCATTTTTTTATGTAACAGGCAGAGAAATTCAAATAGAATTTAGAACATTTGCTATTTTTTCACCCTATTTTAATGTGCCTTTTCTTACATGAACTTCTTTATAATAAATCCAAGGATTGGCAATTAACAGGCCACTGCAGTCCCCATATAAAGCATGTTAAGATATAGACAATGAGTTGTCAGGCTAAGAAATTTAGTTTGCTTTCTTTATACGTCCCTGATAACAAAATAACATGCTTTCATTTTCCCTATAAATTATGTCAATCCAAAATTTTAATTCCCTGTTACTAAGTTCTTAACCGATCATTTAAAAACAAAAGTCATTAGAAAAATACATCCAACAAAATAAATTCAAAAACTCTTCAATCTTTAAATCAATCCAAGAATTTTACAAGTTAATAGAAATGTATCGAAAATCTCCAGGGAATGTAGAAGGTAAATTAGACATATGAAACAGAAGAATTATGGGACATATTTTTTAAATAATGAAACCCAAAAGTCTATGTTTTTGAAGAATGACTGCTTTTTCTTGCCCCACTACATCATTTGCATCTGCATAAAATCAAGAGTTTATAAGAGAATTTATTTATGGGGAAAAGAAAGAAACAGCTATAGCAAATGGAAGTGTACCTTCATTGTTCACAGAACTGCCAGTGCTAGTGGTCTATCTGAGGCAGCAGTGTTTCCTTCATAATCATCATCCACCCCTGGTTATCACTTAGATTTTAAAGATCTTTGCTTAGTCTCTGATACATCGAATAAAACAAATCTTTAGAAACTTGTGTTGTATCCCAAATCTTATGGGCATCTCAAAGTCATTATCTTATTATTAATAAGAATATTTGCATTAGCATTTTCTCTATTCATATTTCTAGAAATACCCACTGTGGTATGCCATATACATAATACTCCTCAGTGTACTGAGGCAATTAGCTTATTAGTTTATATCTGCATTACAAAATTACGGAAATTTAAACTAAGGACTATCAAAGGTTCTGCCAGACAGGTATGCATTAAGCATGATGTTGCTATCCAGTTTCATCTTTTGACTTACTGATAAACTACAGGAGATGATAAAGAAAAGAGAGACCTAAGTAAAGGAACAAATCTGCAGTCAAAAGGATCATAAGAAAAATTCCTGCATTACAACATATTATAATTTGATAAAACTTCAGCAGCATATTGAAAATAAACTAAGAAGAATCTCTGATGAAAAGACAAAGAAAGGAGATAAAGGACAAGATAATCTTCTATTGCTGCTTCTGACAGATGCCTTGCTGTGATACCACCTTGGAGAAAGTGAGGAACAATGGCAATGTGAGCTCAAATTTTACTCTCAAATTGTCCATATCTTAAGTCACTTTCCATTATAGTGTGTTTCGCGTTCATTCCTATCCTTACTGATCCCATGGCACAAATATAAATGGCAGTTTACATACAATATATGTGTAAATATTTAAAAGTTACATATCAAATTCAGAAACTGTTAAATAAAACATGTATCCCCTTATGTTCATACTTACGCCTTTACAGGAACAAAATAAAAAGTATTTCTCAAATTATGTTTTTTATATAACTAAAAACTGTCAAAATATCAAGGACAAATAGGATTACTCATTATTACATGTAACAGTGTTCTTGAGATGAACTGCTGATGTTTTGGTGAATAACAAAATACAGACATACATAATTCATAAATTATTATATATTAATTCAATAAAATGTACTTGATTTACCTTTATTTGTCCAAAATAATTTACTGCAGTTATAATCTAATTTTTCACATAATTTGAATTATTTCAGCTGTAATGAATGAAACATTTTTAAAATGCTTTTGGAGTGTACAAAATGTGAATTATTTTTATCAAATACACAAATTAACATAAATGTAATCTTTGGAAATTTTAATATTAGACATGTTTACAAGTTATCTTTTCAAAAAGATTTCAAGAAATCTATTAAAATGTAAAATCAAATTGTGACCGAGCATTGATATTTTAAATCAAAATTAGTTACATAAACGTGTACTATTTAATTTAATTATTTATAAATTTTATTAAAAAGTATGATACTATTTGCATTTCTTATATTCAATGTCCTTTCATATCTCATTGTAAATAATCATGTGTTACTTCTGAACCTAGGTATATACGTAACTACAAACATCTATCTACGTATTTATCCATTTTATTTTTTTCTTCTCGAGAGGGTATATGCTTTTATTTTTTTATTTTGCAAGTACTTTTAATATTTTGATTTGACTTTGATTAAAATATCTAATCCATAGATGCATGCTGCTTATAAATGACCTGAAATGCTTATAATTTTAACTAATGATAGAAGAAATAAGAAATAAGAGTCTTCCTGGCCTAACCTTCTTGAAGTTTGGACCATTTTTTTAATTTCGAAGTATTACAGGGTACAAATGTTTTTGGTTACACAGATAGTTTTTGCAATTCTTGAGCCAGAATTAAAACTGTGCCCATCATCCAGATAGTGTTCATTGTACCTGTTAGGTATGTTTTCCCTCCTTCCCTTCTCTCCTTCACCCCTACTTGATTTCCATTGAGATTTACTTCCCTCTATGCACTTGTGTGCTCATTAGTTAGTTCCAACTTAATAGCGAGTATGTGTGTTTGTTTTTTCATTCTTTAGATACTTCATTTAGGATAATGGTCTCCAGTTCCATCCAAACTGTTACAAAAGGCATTAAATCATCCTTCTTCATGGCTGAGTAGTATTCCATGGTATAAACATACCATGTTTTTTAATCCACTCAGGAATTGCTGGGCATTTGGGTTGATTCCACATCTTTGAATTTGTGAACTGTGCAACAATAAACATTCGAGTAGATGTGTCTTTTTCATAAAATGACTTCTTTTCCTTTGGGTCAATACTCGGTAATGGGATCACTGGATCAAATGGTAGGTTAAAAGTGACATGGATTTTTTTTTTTTTTTTTAAGAAACAGGATCTTACTCTGTGGTCCAGGCTGAAGTGTAGTGGTGCAATCATAGCTCACTAAAGCCTTGAACTCCTGGGTTCCCTGGGTTCAAGTGATCCTTCCACCTCAGCCTCCAGGATGGCTGGGACTACATAGAGTGCACCATGTCTGGCTAATTTTTTATGTTTTGTAGCGATGGGGGTCTCACTTGTTTCCAAGGCTGGACTCAAACTCCTGATCTCCCACCTCAGCCTCTCAAAGCAGTGGGATTACAAACATGAGCCACCATCCTCAGCTGAGAATTTTTTTAATATGGTATAATACTTCTCAGTCATCATAAGCAATCATTGTAAATACCACACTAATTCCTCTCTGCCTTGGAACTGGGTGTTGGAATATGAAAGAGAAGTGAGAGAATAATGGTTGGCATTATGCTAGAAGATATTTTATTATGCAAGATTCTATTTCATTGATGCTGTTTAAGAGAGAATATGATTACACAATTTGTCTCCTCACTAAAAGCTGTGTCCATCTATGATGTTGTGTGGCAGATCCGCTCCAACCTCCTGAGCAATTTTCTGCACTTTTTTCCACCTTGATTCTCAAATAGCGTTATAAGAACATATTCCCAGAGATAGAGGTTGTATTGTACCAGCACTAAGCACCTGTATTCTTAGAGAAAACAGTACCCATGATTTATTAATAAGCGGTGTGTGTGTGCACGCATGAATGTGTGTGTATCTTAAGATAGAAGTGTCCCCTCTAACATGTGAGGGCTGGAGCCGCCACCTGTGTTGCCTGAGATTGAGCGGTACTATGTTATTGCCTAGATACATTTCCGTATACACAAATCAAACTCTTTCTGTGAGAACTACTTTATTTCTTTAAAAATAATAACAATCTACTCTGTTTTCATAGTTCTAACTATTCAGACTCAAGAAATGAAGACAGTACCCTTTCTTAAAGAAAAAAACAATGGTCTGAATAAAAAGATTGACAAGTTGAAGAATATAATTACTGAGAGCATCAATATAAGAAAATTGCATTTATAAATAAGCATTTATCAGAGGTGTATTAGTTTTCTATCACTGCTGTAATATGTTTGCACAAATTTAGGGGGTAAGACAAATTTATTATCCTTCAGTTCTATAAGTCAGACCCCGAAACAGGGATCCTTGAACTAAAGTCAAGATGTTGGCAGGGCTGCATTTCTTGCTCATGCTTTTGGTGTCATATCTAAGATTCTATTGCATAATCCAGACTCATGAAGATATACTTCTATTTTTACTTAGAAAGGTTTTATAATTTAATCTCTTACATTTAGGTTGTTGAGCTATTTTGAGTAATTTTCATATAGTATGAGGTTGGAGGTCCATCTTTTCTTTCTCATGTAGATGGCTAATTGTTTCAGTACCATTTGTTCAGGAGACTATAGGTGGAGTATCACTTATCAGAAATGCCTGGAACAAGAAATGTTTCAGACTTCACATTTTTTCAAATTTTGGAACATTCACATATACTTACCAGTTGAGTACTCCCAATTGAAAAATCTAAAGTCTGAAATTCTCCAAGGAGCGTTTCCTTTGAGCATGACCCTTGAGCATCATGTCAGCACTCAAAAAGTTTCAGACTTTGAAACATTTCAGATTTCAGATTTTCAGATTAAAGATGCTAAACCAGTATTATTAAATAGTCTTGGCATCTGATATGGTTTGGATGTTTGGATATTTGGCCCCTCCAAATCTCATGTTGAAATTTGACCCCATTGTTGAATGTGGGGGCCTGGCGGGAGGTGTTTGGGTCATGAGAGCAGATCCCTCATGAATGGCTTGGTGCCCTCCCCCAGGAACGATGAGTTCACACTTTATTAATTCACACAAAAGCTGATTTTTTAAGAGTCTGGCACCACCTCCTCCCTCTCTTGCCCCTTCTCTTGCCATGTGACAGACCTGCTCCCCTTCACCTTTAGTCTTGATTGGAAGCTCCTTGAAACCTTCATCAGAGGCAAATGCTAGCACGATGCTGCTTTATAGTCTGCATAACTGTGAGCCAAATAAACCTCTTTTCTTATAAATTACCCAGCCTCAGTTATTTCCTTTACAGCAACCCAAAACAAACATAGCATCCTTTCAAAAATCCATTGATTACAGATTTATTGGTTTATTTATAAACTATGCATTTTATTCCATTGTTCTTTACGTCTGTCCCTATGCCAGAATCACAGTGTTTTGACCGCTGAGGCTTTGTAGTAAGTTTTGAAATCAGGAAGTGTGAGTTCTCCAACATCATTGCTCTTTTTCAATATTGTTTGCACTATAAAGGCCCCTTGCAATTCCATATGAATTTGAGAATCTACTTTTATGTTTTTACTATAAAGGCCATTTACATTTTAATAAAGATTGTGTTAAATCTGTAAATCACTAAGTAGCATTGCCATCTTAATAATATTAATTTTTCTAATCCAAGAATACAGGCTGTCTTTCCATTATTTTATATCTTCCTTAATTTTTTAGCAATGTTTTATAGTTTTCAGTGTATAAGCCTTACCCAATTTTTGGCTGAATTTATTCCTAAGAATTTTATTCTTTTTGATGTTACTGTAAATGGAATTGTTTTCCTAATTTCATCTTTGAATTTTTTGTGGTTAGTATAGTATATAGAAATGCAATTGATTTTTGTGTGTTGATCTTGCATCCTACAACTCCATTGAATGTGTTTATTACATTTTGTAGTGCTTTCTTGTGGAATTTTTAGGATTTTCTACATATAAGAGCATGTCTTATGGGAGTAGGGCTGGTTTACAGCCTGCATTCCAATTTAGATATCTTTTATTTCTTTCACCTGTCTAAATGTTCTGGCTAGAATTTCTCATACAATGTTGAATAGCAATGACAAAAGCAAGAAGTCTTATCTTACTCCAAATATAAGAGGAAAAAAAGCTTTCAGTCTTTTATCATGGAGTATGAAGTTAGCTATGGGTTTTATATAAATGACCTTTACCAGACTGAGGAAGTTCTCTTATGTTTGTAGTTTTTTTAGTGTTTTTATCATGATGGGGTATTAGATTATGTCAAACTTTTTTTTTCTGCACCAATTGAGATTATCACGTGTTTTTTTCTTTATTCTATTTATACAGTATATTTCACTGATTTTTGTATGTTGAGCCACACTTGGAGCTACCCATCTGGTGCTTTTACCGATGTCGCTCTCTAGAAACACTCTGACTTTTGTTTCACCATCACTTCTCTCTCTGGCCACCATCAGGCAAGGTTTTTGACTTTTTAAGACTCATATAATTATATCTGCCCTACCCAGGATATCTAAAATAATCTCTGCATCTTAAGGACTTAACTTTAATTGCATTTCAAAGTCCATTTTTGTCATGTAGTTAACATAGTCACAGGTTTCAGGGATAAGAAAATGGATATTTTTGGTGGGCCATTATTCTTCTTTGACCATAAAGGAAGATGGCAAAGAAGAAAATTTTGACTGCTCATATTTTTCTTACATCACCTTATACTTTTTCTTAGTATCACTTAGCACAAAAATAATAAAATATTATATATATATGTATAAAGCTTTAATCTCCTTTTTATACTTTAACTTTCATTAAGGACTTATGTTTCTTATTACTATTTTAGTGCCTAGGACATAAGAAATATTCAATAAACCATTTATTGAATATTGGCTGATTTTGAAAATGTCTTTGTAAGGACATAGTGATTCTCATGTTAGCTAAATTTTTCACTTATGTTTCCAGTAAGTTTTAGCAAGCTTTAATGTTTATCTTCCTACAGTTTTCTCCTCTACCCTAGAAGAAACACTGAACTGATTTTGTCATGCTGTTTCTGGAATTATCCTAGGCTTTGTGTTGCCAGATAAAATACAGAGTTTGCAGTTTAAATTTCAGGTAAGCCACAAATAATTTTCAATGTAAGCATGTTCTATGCAATATTTGAACATACTTATACTAAAAAATTAGTCATGATTTACCCGAAATTTAAATTTAACCAAGTGTCTTGTATTTCTATTTTCTCATTCTGGAAACTCTACCCAGGTTAGACCCCCTAGAATTTCTATTTTATCTCACTCTAAGCCAGGGTTTGTCACATACTGAGTTTTCATATCTTAGCTTCAGCCTTACTTTCTTTCCCTGAATTCCTCCCTGGTAGAAATTGGTGAATTTTTTCTTAAAAGTCCAGATAGTAAATATTTCAGACTTGAGGGATTGCCTGTACTTTATTTTGCATATTTTTCATTGTGGAACTTTTTTAGTACAATTTTTTAAAAGTGTAAAAAATATTTCTAGATTTGGATGGTATAAAAACAGACAGCAGCCTTAACACAGGATGAATTTACCAACCTCTAAGACTGGAATTATTATTAGATATAAACTTAATTTCTAGGGTAGAGGTCTTGGTTTGTTCTTTTAGAGAACCATGTACCTCTTTTTGATTTGAAGACCTGATCTTAAACAATCATTGTAAAGACCTTTCTGGTATCTTCTGTTACCTTCAAATGCCTGCTTTGTGGGATTCAAAGCAGTTTTCTACTCACCTTCATTTTATAACTCGCTTTTATCCTATAGCCACGATCCCACAGCCCACCTACATCCTATAACTATGCATCATCTTCCTCCCAAGTGGAAGCAATCATCCATTGCTTGTATTCAGGTTATTCAATAAGCAGACCGTAAGATGGAGGTATGCATCAAAGACTTGTTAGGCGAATAGCATGTTATAAAAAACATAGGAATGGAGCCAGAAACCATCTGTCTGCAATGCAGATGTGACCTTGTAAAAGAGAGATAGAAGGGGAAAGGGTAAGGTAAAAGCTACTTAGATTGCAGCTCAAAGTTATGAATATTCAGCAGGACAGATGGGGCATCCCACAGCCAAAGTCTGACATCAGAGCTATTTCTTATCTCCCAGGGATGGCCAACTTTAGTATCCCTGCCATCCACAGTTATTTCCAAACAGCAGCTCATGGTAAGTATGTCCTCAACATGAACACAATAATAAAATTCAGGGCTCAGTAGTTGAGACGTTCAATCAATTAGGCTTCCCACAATCAGAGATCTAAGAGGTACTTTCTTCATATGGCATATCCCAATACCAGAGAATCTCATGGGAACTGACCTTTTTCCACCCAAGAGAACACTGTGCTATATAGCTAGCTAGCTGGATAGATATATAGATGATAGATAGATTAAATAGATAGGCAGGTAGATAAACAGATAGGTTTAAAGTCCCCCTGACCTCTCTCTCCCTCCCTCTCTCTCTCCCTCCCTCCCTCTCTCTCTCTCTCTCTCTCTCTCTCTCTTGCCAGAATCCCACATCAACAACAATCTGAAGAGAGCCCATTGGTCACTAACCTAGCTGACAACTGTCTGTACCCTATTGAAACTAATTTGTGTGAACAATCTCCTTTTCAATAACCTACGACATTTCTAGGCCTTTAAAACACGGGTAAGGTGGTAGACACTTTTCTGGACAGTTCTGTTGTGTGAGGGAAATCACCAGCCCCTAAACTGATCAGAATAACTGAAAATTCTCCTCCCCACCCAGTCATCTCTAGGCTTTTCCTGTCAGCCAAAGCTTTGTCAGCTGTAGGGGCATTAGGAACCTTTCTGGGTCTACTTCCAAATGCTGGCCTCTCCCAGACTGTAATGTTATAAGATTTAATGCTATGCTAGTTCAATTTCCAAAAGATGTCAATTTTCTAGCTTAAAGAATAATAATGTATATAATTTTTACATGTGTGAAAATGTTTTTTAAATGTTTAATATAAAATTAGAATTGCAATACTCACCATTGGTTAAGAGATTTTTGTAAAACTGTATACATGTGGACTGTGACTAGTATTTGTTAGTAACATTACTAATAGCAAATGGTTTACAAAATATATATGTTTTCCTACAAGGCGTATTTTCTAAAAATGTTTCTGATGCTGGAGCAGGTCATGTGTTAATATCTTGCTTTCATTCATTAATCACAGGATGGGAAAGCATACACAAAGACTGAAAGTCACAGCTAAAAAACTTACCTAGTGAAAAATGTTGGATACATAGACATAATCATGATGAACATAAAATTTCCTTCTAAGGATGAACCTAAAAAGTGTTTGCACCAAAAGTGGTTTATCCCAACCTAAAAAGTGATTGCAGTCATCACCGATCTTTTGTGTAGGAGTCACATCCTGCATTTCATACTTATCCTGTATATGGTCTACCATTAGGGTGATATATAACTCTGCTGTTCATTAATTATTTTTGATCAATTAAATCTCTTCACATCATAAATGGGGTATACTATGTTATTCTCTTACTGAAAACCTCTTTTTTTAGTTGTATCTCAAAGAATCAGAGAGGGTTGGAGAATATCAGCATTGAATGCAGCTTCATTGTCAAATTTCCTAATAGTCTGCTCTTGGAATAACTTCTCTCGATATCTTTCTCCACACTTACCCTTATGTAGTGGAATCTGGACAGAAGGAAATGTTCATCTTCTGCTTCACATTTTTAGTAATTAGGAATTTTTTTTTCTACATTTATATTTTCCATACTGTCCTTTTTATTGACCTGTAATCTTTTTCTCTTTCATTCATCCATCTTAATACTATTTTATGGCATGAGAGAAAAAGTAAAGTTTGTTGTTCTTTCCTTATGGCAGCACATCAGATATCTGAAAAGAGGTTTTATGTTTCCTCCTAAATTTTTAACAGAGGTAATTTTCAGTTCTTACCATAATACCTCATTTGGCAATTTTTAGATGATTGTTTATTCCTATCGAAGTTCTGGAATGAATTCAGGTTTGCCCATCAGAAAGTATCTCATCTAGATTAGTCCTTTGACTCCAAGAATGCGGGATATAAGTTTGTGAAATAACAAATATTTTCTAAGTTAATCACTACTGTGCTGTA
>RJWJ010048902.1:0-10433 GCA_004363605.1 Indri indri | reverse complement strand
CCTCATGCAGTAGTAGCACTTGTCAGGCGGGGGAAGTTAGAACTAAATCATGAGCATAGCAGCATCAATTTAGCCCTTATGGCTCACTAATGTTCTAATTGTGTGGGTCAATCTGGGAGGATTATTTTGTTGAAATTTATTATTTGGTATTTTAAGTACATTCATTTTAAAAATAAAATAAAAATATAAAAGACAAAAAGGTATTAATAAAAATCAAAGGATTTGTTCTGCAAAATGTGGATTCAGTCGAAAGACCACACTTAAGGACCTGGAAGGCCACAGGTTCCCCACCCCTGGGCTGGCTGGAAGGTACTTCAGAGGGCTGAGCCAGACCGAGGGGCAGAGGTGGGAGGGACGGGGGTCAGAAGCAAGGGTTGGTGTCAGGAGGTTACAGTGATGATGTCAAGGGCATCTGCTAGGCGAAGGCCTTCACCTGCCGGGTGAACAGGGGGTGAGAGAGCCAGGCTGGGGTTGTGGTCAAGGTGATTTCTGATCCTGAGCTGCCCCCAGGACTGGAGCTGTTGCTAGCTTTGCGGATCCCTGCTCCAGCTGTGCCCCACTCCCTGCCTGAGGATTGGAAAAGAGGGCTAGAGTTGGCAGCCATGGCCAGGGCTGAAAGGAGCCCTTCCAGGATAGGGTGGGGATGGTGGAGTCAAGCAAAAGCTGGAGTGGCTTCTCTGCCCTCAAGGAAAACACAGGCCAGAGTGAATCTCTAATTCCTGCTGTGAAATATTAGGAGGGGTCATGTCAAGCTCTGCTGGGCACTGCCATCCACCCCACTCATGTGGACTTGCTAGAAAGAAGAGTCCAGCCAGACAGTGGGGGTGAAATGGGGGTTGGGGGGAGATGGCCACTGTCTCAACACACTCCCTCCAACCTTGGGCTCCTGGACACAGGGCGTCTGGGCCTGGAGCCCCACTCTCACGGGAGCCCTCTACTTTGCTCTTCACTTTCCTGTTGCAGTGAAGTCAGACCATTTATATGGTGGGTTGAAAATGCAAACAAAAGAAACCAAAATTTGAGCTGCCTTGTTTTTTAATCTTCCTGAGTGCTTAGAAGTCACAAATTGGAGAAGCAATATTTGAGGATTGGTGGTTTACGACCCCCTTTATTTAAAATATTTTTAGCATAATTGACCTTTTTGTTTGATTGATGCCTACTTGTTTAATTAGCATGTTCTAGTGCACACAAATCCCAGGTCCTCAGGTCCCTGTTCGTCATCTGCCCAGAGCCCTCTGCTGAAATGGCGGGCACCTGCATTTCAATGCTGTGGCTTCTGTGTTTGCTTGATTCAGTGGTTCAGTATGGTGACGATGTATTCTCTTTTTCTCCTCAGGCTCTAGACATCATCTTGGAGAAGATGAAGGCTTCAGGCTTCGACTTCTCTCAAGTCCTGGCCTTGTCTGGGGCAGGCCAGGTTCGTCTGCAGCATTCTCTCTCTGCCATGGGAGGGTGGCTGTCTTGGGCAATGGTGTAGGTGCTAAAGTGACAGCTCCCCTCAGAGGGAAGGTGCTCATTCTCAAAAGCCACTGCACCCGTTTCATTGTTAGTAAAAATCCCTAAAACTGTTTTACCTTGGACACTCTGTAACTTGCTGCCTTGCAAAAAAGATATGAGACAGTTCTTACGATCAAGTATTATACAAAATAGGACACTTGGACTGAATAGAGGTCCTCCAAAGGGGATGGAGAAAGCATTTGACAAGAATTTATCACTGTTTAGGGGTACCAAAATTGCTTTTCCATTTCCTGGAAGTAAAAGCAAAGTAAAAAACGATACTAATAATGATAGTAGTTTTAGTGATAGAAAGAGTAGTAACAATAATATCCAGGAACATGGACTGACCACTTAGCGTATGCCAGATACAGCAGTGAGGCCTTTACGTACGTTACCGACCTTAATCCTCACAGCGATTCCACGGGGTCGTGCTGTGGAGTGGTTAGCACGGGCTCTGGGCATGTTCCTGGGTTCGGTCCTCGGCTCTGCCCTTGACGAGCAGTGGCCTGGGCCATGTCATCCAGCCTTCTGGTGCCTTGGTATCCTCTGTCATGGGGTCATTGTGAGTGTTAAATACGTAGAACGGTGCCTGGTACCTAGGAAAGCTTATTTAAGTTTTAGCTACTGTTCTCATCATTGATGTTTACATGAGGCACAGAGAGGTGCCATTTGCCCAAGGTCACATAGCTGCAAGAAGAAGTCAGGACCTGAGTCCAGGCTCACCCTCCAGTCACTTTGTCATGCTGGAATCACTTTTCTCCTCGCTGGACTACCATGTTTTAACATCCTCACTAGAGAACACTTACTAATTTTTCCGAAGATGCCCTTTCTCCCCACTAACCTAGCAGAGATTTATTGTTCTCATCCTTGTTAAACTAAACAGAGATTCCCTAGGTGATCTTTCCTACTTCTCTCACCTGAAGCCGAGCCCTGGACACCCATCTCCCTCCCAGACATCCCCCGTTGCCACGGCCGGGCATCCCACAGACGCCTCAAACTGAGCGTGTCCCAGACTGAGCGCTGTGTCTTCCCCAGCCCACCTTCTCCCTGGGTTCCCTTGCTCAGGGAATTCGCCCCATCTGCCAGGGGGCATAACTCAAGTGTCATCCCCGGCTCCTCTGTCTTCCCACCCCATGTCCAAGGGTCCCCACGTCCTGCTGACTTGCAGAGGACTTTGGAATCTGCTGTCCCTTCCACAGCACAACCTTTGTTACCCCAGGCCCAGTGCTTGTCATGTTTCTCTGGGCCTGCCTGCCTCCAGCCTACCTTCTCCATGACTCTAAGCCCTGGCCACGTCACTCCCTGCTAATCCAGGGTTCCTGCCACCTCCAAGGTAAACCCCCACCTCCGGAGTATGGGTTTCAGGCCCCTGGTGCTCAGGCTACCACCTCTCCAGCCCATCACCTACCCACTGGCTGAGCCTCAGGCCTACCAGTGAGTATGCCACCCTTCCCTGGACCTGCCAGGCTGCCCCCTCCTGTGGATGGATGGAGCACACACCCTACTCTGGGACTCTTTCCTGTACTCACATCCACTTCTACCCATCTGTATCCCGGCTGCTTAGATGCCTCTTCCTGTTCCCACAGCCCTCTCACTGCGGCTCCTAGGGTTTTGTAATTGTACATTTGTGTCTTTTCCCCTGACTCAACTCCAGTAGCCTGAAGAATAGAGACAGTAATATCCTATGCATCTGTCCCAAGCCTGGCATGATCTATGTACTCAGTAAATGTTTGTTGAATGAATGAATGAATGGGGTTACTGAATAAATAAATGAATTCCAGATGATATTGCAAGCAATATCTTTAAATACAATTTTACCAAAGGCACTAAAATCCAGACCAATAGTTTTTCCTTGGATCCTTCCTATAAGTTTTATGGTGGACAGGGCAGAGTTCCTCCCTATTTTATCAAAATAGAAATCGAGTCTCAGAAGGGATGAACTCTGCGACTAAGAGGTGGCAGGGGCAGGCTTGGAGCCCAGTTCTTTGGCGTGTGGTCTGGGGTCTTTCTGTGTCTCCCTCCAGGAGGCTGTGACACCAGTGTATGGCCGTATGAACGTGTGCTTGGGTTTCCCCTCGACAGCAACATGGGAGCATATACTGGAAGGCCGGGGCCAGTCGGGTGCTGACAAGCCTGTCACCAGACCTCCCGCTACACCAGCAGCTGCAGGTAACTGGCCTGTTGTATGAGACTGAGAAACTTCTGCAAAGGGGGGAGAAGGGAGACCTACAGGCCCTTGGGTCTGGGGTTTCCGTGCGTTGTCAGGGTGTAAGAAGGTGGCTTTGGCAGTAGTCCTGTGAGCATGGTCTGCCCTGTCTCCCTGGATGGAGTCTGCCTGGTGTCAGTGCAGGGGGTTAGGTGCCAACCATCCTCATCACATGAGTCCCCTCCTGCCCAGAGCAAGTTTGGTTCATCCCCACGCCCCGGTCGGGAATCTCCCTGGTGCTTGGTGTCTCCTAGTGATGCTGCTGGGAAGGCAGGGCTTGGGCCTCTCGTTTCCCACTGGGTTCCAAATGCCCCAGAAAAACCTATGCTCTGCTGCAGCTGTAGCTCTCTCTGCTCACTTCTGGTAGCTGCTGTGCTCACTCCTTGTAGCTACTTCCGTTGCTGGAAGAGCCTTTTAACCTCAGGCTTTCAGGGAGAGACCCCACTGTGCCAGGCAGAGGTTCAGGCATGAAGGGCTTGCTCATAGGTCTCCAGGGTCACCTGGGAAGCTGCACCTGCTGTGATGGGTGCAGCAGCTCTCCAAGTCAGTGGACAGATGTCAAGACTGTGCCTTTGCCTCTCTTTCCAGGCCTGTTTCTCCATCAGCGACTGCCCAGTGTGGATGGACTCCAGCACCACCACCCAGTGCCGCCAGCTGGAGGCTGCCATAGGCGGGGCCCAGGCTCTCAGCAGCCTCACAGGGTCTCGCGCCTACGAGGTGGGCAGAGCCCATGCTGGGCTGGAAACTGGGAAGATGGACTGGTTACAGGCTCTGGGCCCTTCTCACTGAGTGTCTGGGAGGATATAGCTGGCAACCTGCCTCTGTGGGAATCATGCAAGCTCATGGGGGTGTCAGCCCTGCTGAGCCTGGGTCCTAATCCAGGCCACCTGCTGCCCTGTGTGCCTGTCGAGCAAGGACAGGCCTCCTGTGTGTCCCCAGGCTGGCCTGGGGTGTGCACATGGCTGTGCTCCTCACATTGAGCCACTGTGCCTGGGGGTGAGGATAGCACTTCTGTCTCAACTTCTGTAACCTGGGGATAACAATGGGACTTACATTTTGGGTAGATTTGAAGCTGAGAGGAGTCAGTGCATGTAAGACACTCGGTGCAATGCCTGGCAAAGTTAAAAAGAAAAAGAATGCTTCCGTCCTGCTGGCTTCAGCCATGGTCCCAGAGGTTGCTGTGATTCACCCAGCTTGGGTCACCTGACCTTACTAGAGTAGAGGTTTTAGGGATAGGGCCAACCCTACTTAGGCGACCTGAATAAGAAGAATGTGCAGTGGGGAGATACCTGAGTCCCCTGCTCTGGTGCTCTGGTCAGAATAGCCACCCTGCTGTGTGAAGAGCAAGGGTTATTCACACGTGTTGTGCAGTCCTGACAGGGGAGAGGCTGTCCCAGGAAGGCCCAGAAGCTCCTCACTTTCGTATCCTGTGGGTGCAGAGCGATTGTTACTGCCTGAGTATTTGATTACCAAGAGCATTTTAAGGATTCAAAGGCCAAAATCAAGTTGCCCTGGGTGTTCAGCAGATACCAAGCATTCCCAGATTTGGGGCTTACTTTTAAAAGCTTCTGTTCTACTCACTAATATGCAGAGCATGCTACATTAAACTCACTTTATGGAGTTGATTATTCATTCTGTGTAGGATTTGGGTTGCTAAGAATTTACACTCCTTTTCCAGCGTTTTACAGGAAACCAAATCGCAAAGATTTACCAGCAGAACACTGAGGCCTACGCACACACGGAGGTTGGTTAAACGTTCCTATTTGACCGAAAGTCACAGTTGAATTCCTTTTATCATACTTTAGCATAAATATATCTCTTGTGCAATGGCTGAAAACATTGATGAGCCAGACATTTGAAAATGATATATATTCAATTCGCTTTTTTCTCATTGTCGGGCTGTTTCCAAAGGGAAGAGAAAGAGTGGAATGTGGGTGAGAGAAGTCAGGGGCTCTCATGACCAGAAGGGGTCAGGGTCAAGGTCAGGGTGGGTGCTGTGGGGACTGGTGTCTTCCTGAGATCCCCTGAGTAGGAGATCTGGGTGCCCTTTGGCTGTGCCCACTCAATTTCCTGTATGGTTAATGCAGGATGGCTACCAGGCACTTGACTGGCAGGGGTCAGTGTTTTCTTTGGAAGTGTGTAGGTCTGAGCCTTTATGTCCCCAGTTGTGGACCTTCAGCCAAAGCCTGCTGAAGGAACCCAGTTTCATTCCTGGCTCTGCAGTTGCTGAAAGCCAGTGCTTAATGCTGCCTGAGAAGCAGCTCCACACCCTGGCTAGTGATTTTCATCTTGTAACAAGAAAATGATCTGCTCATGTTAAAATCAAAGTGCCTTTTTAATCTTGGAAATTAATGTGCAGTTCATTTATTTAATGATTCAAGGTTCCAGATCATTCTGCAGCACCAGCCATTAATGTGGGCTTTCGGGGGTGGGGGGATGAAAACCTCCCCAAATTCTGTGTGTGGAACGAAGGTGGCCTGATGGGGGACAGCAGGTGACAGCAATTCTCTCCACAGGGCCAAGGCCTGTGGTTCTCATGTGAAAGCCCAGACCCTCAGGCTGACATTTAAAACCCATCATCAGTTCCTCTGGCTCATGATTGGGGTCTGTGGCTTCTGAGGGGCCAGCTCTCCTGAGCCCTCGAGAGCCTCTCGGTTAGTTCTGGGTCCTGTTGTGACCAGATGTGAAGACCGTAGAAATGGTGGGAGAAAATCGGGGCACCACATTCCCCAGCATATGGATTCTGGGTGGAAAACCAGCATCCCAAAGCATGGCTTTCTCCACGGCTTCTGTGCTGAGTCTTTATTGAATCGGGCAGCTGTCTGGCCTGTCAGAAACTGCAGAGTGAGTGCTCTCCCGAGGAGTTGGTTCTTGGTATTCCACCTGCTCTTTGAGATACTCAGTCTCCACTGATACTTGAGCATTTTGCTCAAAGTTTCCACTTCCTTCCCCAATTTAAAACTCTTTTCATGGTGTGTGTATGTGTGCGTGTGTGTCAGAAGCATCAGTAGCTTAGGGTGTGTGGAAGTGAGTCATCTCTCTGGCTGTGTTTCTTTCTTTTACAGAGAATTTCTTTGGTCAGTAGCTTTGCTGCTTCCCTGTTCCTTGGCGCATACTCCCCGATTGACTACAGTGATGGTAAGCCTCAGAGCGCTGGGGTGCCTGGTCAGTGCCTGCGGCATGCAGGCATGCGGGCAGTGGGAGCCCCATCCACCCTGGGTGGGTGCCAATCTTGGGGGTATATTAGTTAGCATTACTGCATAACAAATGACCCCAACACTTAGCAGCTGGAGACCACAAATGTTTATTTTCTCACATAGTGTCTGAGGGTCAGGGATGTGGGAGCAGCTTAGCTGGGTGGTCCTGCTGGCTCAGGATCTCCGAGGCACAAGGTGGCAGTCAGGCTGGCAGCCAGGGCTGCCGTTGTCTGAAGGCTCAATGAAGGCCAGAGGATCCACTTCCAGGATCACGCACGTGACTGTTGGCAAGAGGCCTCAGTTCCTCATGTGTGGGCTTCTGTAGGGCTGTTGATGACATTGCGGGGAGGGAGGGAGGAGTAAGGGACAGGCCTGCAGAGTCATTTATGCCCTAATCCTAAAGTGACATGCCATCACTTCTGCCTCATCTTGCCAGTCACACAGTAGGTACAGCTTGACCCTGCGCAGTGTTCAGGACCTCACGAGGTCTGAACACTAGGAACGGAGGCTCATCGGGGACTATCTTGGAGTCTGGCTCCACAAGGAACTATTTATGGAAGTTTTTGTTCACATTGGGTGAACTCAGGAGAGTTGTGAGCTTCTAGAATCAAAACTCCAACAAGAATAAAATGCAAATGGTACCATTGAGGAGGGAAACCTGGGAGGAAGCTGCCGAAGGAACTCTTGGACTAGTCTAAGAGAGTCTGAGATCAAAAAGAATATGGACAGAGCAGGGAGGAACGCGGTGCAAGTGCCCAGACCCATGGATGCGGCTGCAGAAAGGAATCTGGGGCTGCTCTGAGCCTCGAGGTTGTTCACGGGAAGTTTCTGAGGGCTGCTGTTTGCCAGGCACCATTCCGGCTCAGGGAGAGAAAGTAAGGGGACTGAGGAGTGGTCCTGAGCTTCACTCGCATCTGGAGGAGGAGACAAGGTTCCCTAGATCGGTAGAACTCAGACCCGCAGAACCAGAAGCCTGGGATGCCCTGAGCGTCCACCTGTGTTCTCCGCACCCGCCCCGGGTGGTAGCGCAGCTGCGGAAGGCCACGCCACTGCTCCAGTGGTCACTCCAGAGGGCCGCGTGCCTCAGCCGGGCCCTCCCCTCTGCTCCCCTCCCTGCCCTGGGAAGCCGCCTCCTAACTTACCAGCCATCTAACCCCCTCCTGGGCACATGACCTCATCAGCACCCCAGCCCACCTCTGTCTGCCTCCACCTTGGCCCAGCGAGGAGGAGGTCCCCTCCTGTGCTCTGGATTCTCTGCCCTGTCCCATCCTCAGGGAAACCTTGGGAGCAGTAGGTGGTTTTAGCAAAGGCTTAGTGGGCTGATCTTAGTGACTAGCAGGAGGAAGTCTGGAGAGGAGTCTGATAGCTTTCCTCAGAGTCAGAGGAGGTTGAGGAATCCCTGAGGGCTGAACCTTGTCAGCACCAGGGCTGCCTCTGAGTTGACACCCTGAAACCTAAGGGACATGTGGAGCGGTTCCTAGTCAACATGTGGCTGGCAGGTCCCCAGGCCCCAGGAAGGCCTTAGACAGTAGATGTCCCAGCTAACCGTGGTGTGTAAGTCTGCGAGGAATATTTGGAGGAGGTGGTTGTGCCATGTATTGCCAAGGGCCCTGCTGGCCTCTGGTCCTCCTGTTCTAGAACAAGCATACTATAGACATTCTGTGAAGAAAGAGCTGCAGGTACAAGTTTGCTGCAAGAGAATTATCTGCTCTCCGCCAGATTTGTGCACTTTCACAAAAGGTCCTTTTTCAAGATGTTTCTGTTTTTTCATTTTTTCCCTTCCTCAGGTTCTGGAATGAATTTGTTGCAGATACAGGACAAAGTCTGGTCCCAGGCTTGCCTTGGTGCCTGTGCCCCTCATTTAGAGGAGAAGCTTGGCCCCCCAGTACCGTCATGCTCAGTGGTGGTAGGTCCCCTTTCCAGAGAGCAGGCAGCCACTGGGGAAGCACTGCAGTTCTCTCTCTCTCTCTCTCTCTCGCTCTTTCTCTCCCCTTCATTCATTCATTCATTCGTCCATGCAGTAGCATACGCACACGGGGTTTTCAGTTTTGCATAAGGCAGGTGTTTGACATAAGTTAAATTGAAGTGTCTGGATCAGTGACTTGCACACAGTAGGTTCTCGGGTGCATGTATACATTATTGCCTTATGGTGGGGGGGCTTTGGAAAATTCCACTGGAAATTTATTAGAATAGGGAAGAAATTGAAGATGACTGTATACCTAAAAATGCACAGAATGCCGAAATTCTAGGACTAGAGACCACCGAGCAAGCTTGAAGTAGGCAGTCTTGGGGAAAATGGAAGGACATACTGGGAAGCCTGGCAGAGCGCAGGCCCTGGCACCAGACTGCTTGGGACTGAGTCCTGGTTCTACCACCAGTCACCTCTGCGACGTTAAACTGTGTCTCAGTTTCCTCATCTGAAACAAAGGGAATAACACTATTTATCCTGCAGGCCTGTTGTGCAAATGAGATGAGATAATATGTTTAAAGTGCTTAAGATAGTGCCTGGTCCCACAGGTAATATCCAAAACACATGCCCATCAGACAGGCACCACCTGTTCAGAATGGACATTGGCTATGAATGCTATGTGTGTCCTGCTGGCCGGCCCTGTTCTCGGCTGTCCTTTGGAGACAATGGAGTAGAGAGAGACCTGGGCCCTGCTCTTAGGGCCCTTTGGCAGGTAGCACAGGCTACACAGCCAGAACAACCAGAAATAACTCTTGGGACAGAGTGTTGGTGGGAAGGAAGGAGAAGGGGACCCTCTTGGTCTGGAGAGAGTCAAGGAGCTGAGAGGTTTGGGCCAGAAGGAGGATAGAGCTGTCGTGGGTATTCCCCATTAGGAGTCTCAGCCACAGCAGCACTTTTCTTGTAAGATTCACACTGACATGCTGAGAACAGCCTTTGCCACCATGAGGCAGAAGGTCAAAGCCAAACCATCACCATCCGAAGTGTGCTAGGAGGCCAGCGCACTGAGCTGAAGGAGGAGTGATCCTGCCCCATAGTTGCTGACAACGCAAGGCTCACATAGGTGACACAGGTCAGAGAGACACAGGGAGGGCAAACAGGGAACAGCCAAGCCACTGGGATTGGTGTTCCACGCATGGCTTTTAAATTCCTGTAAGTTGAGGGCAATGTTTTGTCCACAGCTGCAGGCTCTGTTTGCCTTACACCAGGAACACCTGCGTCCAAGGAAAGGCGCTTGTGCAGAGACAAACAGCTTGAGGATGGGAAAGAACTGATTCTGAAAAGGCACTTTCGTTTGTCACATACGCACCACGTGTTGAGGGAAACCAAGCAAGATCCATGTTTTGCATCATCTCTTTTTTTGAAGGTGGTGCCTAGCTAGCTTTCTCTCATTTTCTACAGGAAAATATTTGGAGATACATTGTGCTGGACCCTTCTCAAGCCCACCTTGCATCCTCAGCTTGCCTTTTATGCCAGCCGTTGTGGCTTTACTCGGGTGTCACCTGACAGCACCCTGCCCGAGCTGCATTTCCCTCACTTTCTGCTTTGGGGCTTCCCCAACTCTGTG
>RJWJ010048901.1:0-10370 GCA_004363605.1 Indri indri | reverse complement strand
TTTTGGGTCATTTAACTCATTCCCTCTGTCCCCTATACTTCTGGTAAACCAAAAAAGTTAGGCTTGCTTAAATATTGAAGATTTTTGTCCAGAATACCTCACAGGTGGAGTTTATTCTGGTTTGCTTCCTGTCCTGGTGTAACTGTGAATAGTGCCCCCTCTCAGCATCAAGATCATCCTGGTTTGGACATCCTGTCTGTAAAGAAGGCATCACATCAGGAGACATCATTTGTTTTTCCTGACATTAGCGATGCCAAGTTTAATCACTTCGTTAGATGTCCATTGGAGCTTTAAAAAAATATTGAGCTCCATTTTGAGATTTTAAAATGACTTTGTTATGTAAGTCATCCCTACTTTCAATAGCCCATTGAATTTTTTTGCAGCTCGGTATAACCCTGAGTAAACGATTCCTCCTTGAGTTTGGCTTGAATTAAAGTTGTTTCTTTTTGTATTAAAATGGCAAACACACACACACACACACACACACACACACACACACACACACATTTGTTTTTTTGAGACAGAGTCTCACTCTCTTGCCTGGTCTAGAGTGCTGTGGAGTCAGCCTAGCTCACAGCAACCTCAAACTCCTGGGCTCAAGTGATCCTCCTTCCTCAGCCTCCCAGGTAGCTGGGACTACAGGCACGCACCACCATGCCTGGCTATTTTTTTCTATTTTTAGTTGTTTGACCAATTTCTTTCTATTTTGAGTAGAGACAGGGTCTCGCTCTTGCTCAAGCTGGTCTCGAACTCCTGAGCTCAAACGATCCGCCTGCCTCGGCCTCCCAGAGTGCTAGGATTACAGGCGTGAGCCACCGCGCCCGGCCCAAAGACATGTTTTTACAATAAAATTATATGATTTCCTATTATTGAATTCAACCAGAGAAAAAATAGCAGAATACTGAGGATTTAATTTTTTCTAGCAAATTGCATAAATTCATCTGCCTTTTAAAGTGTCAGGCACAGTTTGTTTTTTTCTTAAAAAAAAAAAACCCCTATTATTCTAATATGAAAATTAGTGCTTGCTCATTATGGGAAATTTAGAAAAATACGTGAAAATAAAGAAAAGAACATAAAAATCATCCCAATCTCCTTTTCAGACAGAACCACTGTTAACATTTTAATGTATTTACTTTTAGTCTTTTTTTCTATATAGTTTTACGTAGTAAATTCTGTATCACAGAATATAAAATCTGTTATACTTTCTCCTACTTAATTTGTACCATAAACATTTTTCCATATTATCTCAAACTTTTTGAAAACCTTTTAAAAATTACTATTACTACATGCTCTTTCATATTGTGGCATTCCTATTATTGGACATTGAAGTTGTTTTCGATTTTTTTCCCAGTATGAATAATATTATGGAGGATATCTTTACATAAATATTTTTCTCCTTTTAAAATTATTTTCTTAGAAATAATTGGGTTGAAAGGAATGGATTTTTTTTCATTTATTTTCCTCTTGATTATCAAAGTAAGATGAGCTTATCACAGACAAGTAAAATATAACAAAGCTGGGAAAGAAAAAAATCATTCAGATCCTCCACCCAGAGGCAACTAATGTTAGTGTTTTGACGTGATTTCTTCTGATATATGCAGTTACAGTATTTTCTTTCTTAGCAAGGTTCAAGGATATGAGTATTTTTAAGGCTTTTGATAACACTGTCAAAATTGCTTTCAATTTATCAATTTGTCCTCCTTCTGGAAGTGTATTAGTTGTGACTATTCTGAAAACTCCACATCTAAAAATGATCAAATAAGCACGATTGTTTAAAAACTTTCCAAGATTTTGGTTTGGCTCACTGAAAATCTGTCTGTGAATATGGAAAAGATAATAAAAAAAAGTGTTGAACAGGCTGGGTGCAGTGGCTCACACCTGGAATTCCAGCATTTTGGGAGGCTGAGGCAGGAGGATCACTTGAGGCCAGGAGCTCAAGGTTGCAGTGAGCTATGACTGCCCACTGCACTTTAACCTGAGCAACAGAAAAATAAAAGTGTTGAATGAATGTTACTTGGAGAACTCATCTCCAGCTTTTGATCTGGTTACCTTTGTTAATGGTGTTCAATTAGATTTCAATGGGGGCAATTGAAAATGTTTATTTAACAAGTAGTTGTGGAAGTCAGCTTATTGGTTTTTCTAGATGAAGATAGGCTATTGTTTACTTATTAATGTCTGTTTCCTGTGTTAGATAGAAGAACGTATTCTTCTGGTTAGGAGTTCCCAATCTTTTCCATGGCATGGCACACATGGAATATAATATTCGTTCTATTCATTGGAGCAAACCAATGGGACTGGTGTAGTCCTGCCCCACCCCAACCCCTGGCTGCCTTTAGGGCTGAGGGATCAAGGTCACGGTCTCCCATAATCCATTTATGGGTCAGCTCTGCATCCTTGGGAACCTAGAGGAATATGTCTTCTTACGTCATAAAGAGCATATCTTTTTTTTTTTTCTTTAAATGTTTTCCTAGTCCATCCCCGCCCTCCACCTATTTTTTGCATTGATTACAAAGGGACTTTATGACTGTGGCACCTCTCCTTAGTAGAAAGGCAGATGTTTTTCTTAATCTTCTGATCCTACCTCTTCACTCTTCTCCACAAAATATGCTCAATTCCTGCTCCAGAGTTTTATCTATTTGATTTCTTTCACCTGAAGTCATTCATAATTAACTGAATCCTCTTATGTACCAGGCACTTCAGTAAACACTGGGAATAGAGAGATGCTAAAGACAGCTTCTGACTCTCAGGTGCTCACGGTTGAATGGAGGGAAAAGCAGGAATGGCAAGGCAAGTGAGTGATGGTAGGTCCAAAGGTTCCTTGGCATTCTCCCTGGGGCAGGTGGGAAGGCTTCCAGAAGCAGGGATATTTTAAGTATGATTTGAAAGAGGAGTGGAAGTTTGACACTCCAATCAGGAAACAGAGTAACTGGGTAAGAGACAGCACTGTGGTTTTGAGAAATGGGTGGGCGTGTTCGTGTGCCTAGAACACCAATTCCAGGCAGCACCTGCAAGAGTGACAGAGGAAAGAGACTTTCCTAAAAAGGAAGTAAGGTGAGGCAGGCTAGGTTTGGAAGGGCTTTGTTGCATGGAACAGTTAGGACTTACACACTGGACCACTGGGAAAGATTTTTCAGCGGGAGACTGACATCTACAGACTTGTGTTTTTGGAAACTGCTCTCCCAGCAGTGTGGAGAACGGAATTGCGGATGGGTAGGGAAGTCATTAGGTAGCAGCTGCAACTTGGAAAACAGAAATGATGAGGGTTTGACCCAGGGCCAGAGAGGTGGAAGTGTATGAAAGAAGGCCATGGTGATAGAATCTGTAAGAATGGCTGTAGGAGTTTGGGAGACGTCAGTTTGGGCAACTAAGTAAATGGTGATCCCATTAGCAAAGACAGGGAGAAGGGCCTTACCCCACTGTTCCAGCTCTCCAAATCCAGCCCAACCGTTAGACCCAGCCCTAGGGCCCTCTCCTTTGCAAGCCTTCTTCTCAAATCCTTGTCTCCTAGAGGCCACTCCCTTCCCAGAGTGGCTATTCTGGGGTTCAGCTGTGGACAGTTTGCTCCCTAAGCGTGAGGTTATTATTTCACACCTGTTAGATTTGTTTCCCAAATCAGATCATAGGACTGTTCTCAGGCCCACATCTCATGCTGCTCTGACATTTATCACAGCGACTACCTCACAGTGCTGGGTATTTATGAAGTTCAAGCAGGCAGTGGGGACTATTGCTGTGCTTGTAAATGAAATCTTCAATGTAAAGTACGTACAGAATGGAGCTGCCCTGGTTAATGCAGGAGTAGACAGCCCAGAATCCAGGACCCTGGGCTTCCTCTTGTTCTAAGCAGCAACCCCAAGAGCCTCCACTGTATCTAGGGTTCCATGAGATGCAATTTGAAAACTTTGGCTTGGTGGACTGATCATGGATGCTGGAGTCAGATAAATCTGAGTGTGAATCCCTGCTCTGTCACTTACCTAGCTGCATTAGAGGAGACAAACGAAGAAACAGCTCTAAGCTTCACTTTCCCCTCTGTAAAACAGATAATGCTTTCTTTGTAGGGTAACTGTGAAGACGAAGTAAGATAATGCATGTAACAATCTCTGGCACTTATTAAATGCTCACTAGATCATAGTTGTTATTGGTAACAACAGGACACTTGTTAACTGATTGAGTATCTGATCCTTATTGAATTGGTACTTGTTCTGTATAAGTAAACTGATTTATCCTCAGGTTAAGAAAAGCCAGGGTCGGGGGTGAAGTTATGGGCGAGCTTGGACTTATGAGAAGAACCAATCTTGTCTTATGTTCCATCCACTTCATAAACCCACAATCGCCGTCCTTTTCATGAGGGTCTATCAATATTTAATGGATGGGTGTCAGTTGCTGTAAACTGACCATACCCTAGCAACAACTTGAATTAATTATACGCAGGAGACAAAATAAAATGCCTTTTTCTCAGAGGCCCAAGTTTCACTGGCTACACGGAAGCCTGGAAACCACAGGGTGAGCTTTCTTCTGATGGAGGACCCTGAGAAGAAGCTGAATCAGAAGAGTGATGGCAAACCCCGGAAAGTGCGATTTAAAATCTCCTCCTCCTACAGTGGCCGTGTATTGAAGCAGGTCTTTGAAGATGGGCAGGAATTAGAGTCACCAAAGGAAGAATACCCTCACAGTTTTCTCCAAGAGTCCCTTGAACCAATGGATGGTGTTTATGGGTCTGGGGAAGCTCCCAAACCCCCACTGTGCTCCCCTAAGCTGACTGCTCAGAGGATCAGCGTGTTTAGAGAGGGCAATGCCTATACTTTGGCCGGCAGCCAGCCTCTGTTCAACGATTTCAAGGCCAATGACCATAAGGTTGGTATTGTGTGTGGCGTATAAGCTTTCAGGGTAGGGCTGCCTGAAATGTGTTCAGACAAACACCTAAAGTCTTCAGATTTGTATCTTACTCACGCTGCAGTACCAGCCAGAGCTATAGGTGCACCAAATGGGAAGCCGCTATTAGAATATTTCTGGGACAAAAATAACATGCTTGTTGACTACGCGTTGGGAAGTGCAATGAGCATATATAGTATTCAAATTCCATCCAGAGCAATACATTGTAATTGGATCTTGGGTTTTCTCAGATGTAAATTAAATAGAGGTGCAGTGGTCTCCAGGTTGCAAGACTGCCGTTTCAGAAAATTATGCAGAAGTGGGTCATTTTGTATCCTGAAAGAGCTGAATGTTTGAAGGTGCTCATTTTATTCCAGCCAATTATTTAGCTTGTGGTTTATCCATGTCTTGTTTTTTACCCCTTTGGTCCTTCTACTGTCTGCTTTTTAAAAATGTTTCTCTATTTATTTATGTTGCCTTTCCATTGCTCATTAGCATGAAGCGTGGGCAGTGGAGTCCTGGGAGGAGATGGTGAAAAGGAAATCAGCCAGGGGAGATGTTACGTGGGGAAGAAGTTTGAGCTAATAGTTCAGTTGAAGCATGTGTTTAATCTGTGAATTTCAGTTACTTCCCTGCTACCGTGGATAATCAAAAGCCCATACGTGATTTTCTTTTAAGCTAAAAGAATCTGGAAAATATTCACTGATTTCCAAAATTCACAGGAAATGTGCATATGTTCTCTGTCACTGGGACCATAGGTGTCTTTTTAAAAAAGATTAGATATAATTATATAATGTATCCACATTATTAACGAATAGCACACCAGGATGTGTTCTCATCTTTAAAGTGTGAAATTCAGATAATTGTTTTCTAATTATTTTTATTGTTAGTTTCCTAAGGGAATACATAATGTATCTATTGTAGACAAATATATTATTGACTTTGCTGGCATTGGTAAAATTGTGGGCATGTCTGCAATTATCAAAGAAATGTCAGGTCTCTTTTTAATATAAAGGGGGCTGGAATGAATGACAGCTTTATGTTAATGAAATGCCTTATGCATTACAAAATGCTATCACTTAATAGTCTATCTGTATCTATCATATTGGTTCTCTACCATAACCTGGGGGAGGAGGGCAAAGTATGGTCACTTCCATTTTGCAGATGAGGAAAATTGAGTGCCAAGTTGTGAAGGGACCCATCTGTATTACAGAGTGATTGGGTGCAGAATCATAAGAATCTGGGTCTTCTGATTCTTCATACTTTTTGCTTTAGGGAATATTCCTTTTTAGAGAACATGATCATTATATAATAATAACAATGATAATAATAGCTACCATTTATTGAGTGCTTCTTATGGTCTTGGTACTTGGCTATGTCGTGCACTTACAATATTTCTTTTTAACTGTATCTTATTTGTAGGTTTAGAATTTACAAAGTCATAGTTCATACAGACCTTGTACAAGGCCACGGTAGATAATTTCGGATTGCTTGACCTTTGTAAGTCATGTGCCAAATTTGGCATTTATGTAAATGTATGGTTTGACATGGATTTATAAACCTAGTAAATGAGTCTTCGCTGAAGCACTGCTCAGTTGGTTAAAACACAGTACTCTAGAGACAGTGTTGAAGGTTTAATTCAGCTGCTCGGTCCAGTTATCCTTGTTTTCTTTGTTGCCTGATCCAGTGCTCCATCCCAGTCTTAGCCAGCCTCCGAGTATGAGAGTATCCAAGATGGATTCACGCAGCATCCTCCACTGAAGCACTCTGTCAATATGGTATTTATGAAAAATAAGGAAACGAGAGCTGGGATGTCATGATTTTTCAATAGTGAATCCAATTATAAAATAACTCTTAGTAAATACTAGTTATGAGACCACATCAGGTAACAGTTAAGTGCAACGATTCAAAGCAAAGGCTGTGAACGCAAACAGATATTTGTACACCAATGTTCATAACAGTATTATTCATAATTTCCTAAAGGTAGAAACAAACCACATGCCCATTGATTGATGAATGAATAAACAAAAAAATGTGGTACATACACGCAATGGAATATTATTCAGTCTTAAAAAGGGAGGACATTTTGACACACTCTACAACATGGATGAATCTTGGAGACATTATCTATGAAATAAGCCAATCGCAGAAAGATAAATATTGTCAGATTCCACTTATATGAGGACCTAGATTAGTCAAATTCATAGAGACAGGAAGTAGAATGGCAGTTGTTAGGAGCTGGGAGTAGGGAAGAAGGAAGAATTATTGTTTAATGAATACAGAGTTTCAGTTTAGGAAGAAAGTGTTCCGGAGATGGATGGTGGTGACGGTTGCACAACAGTGTGAATGTACTTAATGCCATTGAACTGTACATTTAGAAATGATTGAAATGGTAAATTTTATGTTATATGTACTTTACCACAATAATAATAATGACTTATTAAAAAAAAAACAAAACAGCAAGGGCTCTGATGTCAGTCAAACCCAGGCTTGGGCTGAGCTCAGTGGCTCACGCCTGTAATCTCAGCATTTTGGGAGGCCAAAGCAGGAGGATTTCTTGAGGTCAGAAGTTTGAGACAAGCCTGGGCAACATATTGAGACCCTGTTTTTATAAAAAAAATATTTTAAAAAATTAGCCAGGTGTGATGGCATGCGCCTGCAGTCCCAGCTTTTGGGGAGGCTGAGAGGCAGGAGGATCGCTTGAGCCCAGGAGTTCTAAGTTACAGTGAGCCACTGATTGGGCCACTGCACTCCAGCCTGGGTGACAGAGAGAGACCATCTCAAACAACATCATCAACAACCACCACCACCACAACAATAGCTAGGCTTGATGTCCAGTTCTACCCATTCACTGTGTACGCTTGAGCGAGCTACTCAACCTTGCAGAGCTTCAACATCATCCTCCATGAGATGAAGGTAACAAAAGTGCCTACTTAAAGAGAGTTGTGTGGCCATTAAAAAAGACAATACATAAGAAGCTCTTAGCATTATGCCTGGCATGTTGTCGTGTGTGCTCAGCAAATGTACCCACAATTGTGATTGATAAAGAGCAGATTCTGGTCAAAGAGATGCTGAATCTTTTATGTGATGGGTAGAGAAAGTGGTTATAATTAATTAAAATAGTTTAAGGAATTCAGACAAACTGAAGTTTACAAGGTTCACAAAAAGAATGAAAGGGGAAAGGCAGGGAAGTAACGTTTAATGAATGCCTACTTTGTACATATGTGATTTCATCTTCATGACATTTCTATGAGAGTTTTACAAATTGGAAAAACAGAAGTTCATAGGAGTTAAACGATTTGAAAATGTCACCCAGTTGTTGAATAACATTCGAATAGAATTTGCACTCAGGTCTGTCTGTCTCTAAAGCATACTGAACTTCTAGTATCTAATAAGGCATTTCTGCATTTAAAAATAGAGCAATGGAAGGGTTTAGTGGTGCCTGATTAACAATCTCTAAGCACGTTGCCACAGACACCAGAGTAGCTACGAATGCTCAACCACATAGGTTGTCATTCTCGGCACTGTGGAAGGAAATGAAAAATTCTTGGCTCCATTCTGCCCTCTATAATTTAAGAGTGGGTGTTCCTCACGGGCAATTAATGTAATCAGATAACATGAACTTTACTTATACCCAGAGAGTTTCTTTAGACACAAGGAAGAATTCAGCTGTTAGGGTGACTGAAACTTAAACACATCTTAAGGGTGATTTGGGACCCTCCATCTTTGGGATACATTAGAATAAATTTGTTATGGGGGGATTTCTTAGATATTGACCAACTTAGAGGCAGGGGGTTGGACCAGGTGATCTCATATTCTCTAAGCATATTGAGAGCTTCGTCTTGAAAAATAAAACCAGCTCTAGATATGAAAAAGCTCCCTAGAAACTGAACCTCTTTGGCTATTACTGGAAGTAGAAATGGAACCTTCCAAAAGTACCCCCGTCCTTATCTTCTGATGTTCAGAAACTGATATTCCAGAGTGTGAAACTGGAATCCAGCCTGCATAAAACAATAGGGAATGGAAGCTGCTACACAATCCCTTGATGAGAGGGAGAGAAAACAGGGCCACGTAGGAAGCTTGCAGCTTAATGAATAATGATTGAAAACTGCATGGGTGTTTCAAGGAATGGACCCTGAACATTGAAGTCTTGCTCACACCAGGTTTTGACAAAATACATATGAGGCTGCTTAACTGTAGCATTTAGATAGATTCGATTGTACAGTTCTATAAGCAGGACAGAATAGTTCATGCTGAGGTATTCAGTTGTGTAGCACGATTGTGCACGCACAACCGAAGAACAGTTTTTAATAATAACAATGGTAGTGATGCCGACCATTTGCATAGTATCTCCAGCTTTTGCAAACCCTATATTTGCTACATTTTTCATAGCACCTCCCACCCCCGAGAAGTTGATATAATTAGCTTCAGGGATGAGAGTCAAAATATTTAACCACAGGAACATTGCCCAATCGGTATGGAAGCCAGCAGAGCATTAAGGCCGGGTCCTGAGACTAGGGGTCCTAAGTATTTAATCTTACATTACTGGGTTTTGGGATGTTAGAGGCTCCCCGAGGGGAGTCTGGGGTAACAGGACGGCACCCGTTTGCCACCCAATATAGAAGTCTTTCTGTATTCTAATAACTAGCTTGTCTGTGGCAGTGCCTACCAACTAGATGTTGGCCCATTTGCAGATGAGCAAACTGAAGTTCTAAGAGGCTATGTGACTCTCGTGTATCTCACAAGAGGTAGATAGTAGGACTGGAATCCAGTGCAATGTCCCTCCAAGCTGTCCTAACTCTGGGTAAATCATGAGTTCTTGGTCAAGAAATCACAAAACACTTCCCAGGCTGCCTTCTCTACTGCATCGTGGTATTGCCCACATTTATTCCTGAGCAAATGATTAAGTGACACATGGCAATTCCATATGAGGGAACATACGCTCTTAGTAATGATGCTTTAGAAGTCTATTTATTGACAGGAAAAGATTTTCATATTACATGAATAATGAAAAAATAGGTTACAACAGAGTATATACACTGCGATCCTATATTTTGGGGGGAAGATGCTTGTCAATAGTGCAGTGTAGGTAGCAAGAATATGGGCTTTAGTGTGATGTACTTGGCTTGCAATACAAGCCACAGTCCCTGAGTGACTCTGTCACCTTGGCAAGGCACCTAACCCCACTGAGACTCAGTCTCCTCACCTGTAAAATATGGAAATGATAGCATCTCCCTCACAGGGATGTTTGGGGGGAAAGTGAGGTAACATTGGTAAGACATGGATCCTGACACACAAATGGTGCTTAATAAATGCCATTTACTGATATTATTATTTATGCATAGGAAAAATTTGGAAGGATATTTATATAAAACAAGAAAAAGCATTTGTATTTATTAAGCACTCATTGTGCCTAGCCCTGCAGTGGCTGCTGGGGCATACAGCAGGAGTGGAAGCTTAGCCCCTGCCCTCTGGAGTCTCGCTCTCTGAGTAGTTCGGCT
>RJWJ010048900.1:0-10427 GCA_004363605.1 Indri indri | reverse complement strand
ATAATCAGGGAAATGCAAATCAAAACCAAAATGGGATATCACTTAACTCCAATGAGAATGGCTTCTATCAAAAAGTTCCCAAACAATAAATGTTGGCATGGATGTGGAGAGATAGGAACACTCATACAGTGCTGGTAGAACTGCAAACTAATACAACCTCTATGGAAAGTAATATGGAGATAACTCAAAGAGCTACAAGAAGAACTACCATTTGATCCAGCAATCCCAATACTGGGCATCTACCCAAAGGAAAGCAAGACATTCTATTAAAAAGACATCTGCACTCAAATATTTATAGCAGCATAATTCACAATTGCAAAGATGTCAAAACAACCCACTTGCCCGTCAATACATGAGTGGATTAGCAAAATGTGGTATATGTATACCACGAATTACTACTCAGCCACAAAAAATGATGAAATACTATTGTATTATCCTGGATAGAGCTGGAACCCATTCTTCTAAGTGAAGTATCACAAGAATGGAAAAACAAACACCACATGTGCTCATCATTAAATTGATACTAATTGATCAAACTAATGTGCACATATGGGAAGTAACAGCCATGGGGTGTCAGCAAGGTGAGAGAGGGGAGGCCATGGATAAATGCACCCCCTAAGGGATGCAGTATGTGCTGCCTGTGGGTGGGCATACTTGTTGGGTGGTGCAAAGGCAATTTATATAACCATAGCATTTGTAACTCCATGATACTCTGAAATCAAAAAATAAAAATAATATGCTTTTTTAAAAGAAATGCCAGATAAACAAAACAACCCAGATTAAAATATTAGAAATGTTAGTTACTGTATGGTAGATAAACAAACCTTTTTTCTTTATCTATTAAAAATGATAATTAAATATAATTTTCCAGAAATTAAAAAAAGTCAATCTTAAAAGACACAAAAAGAATTGAGGAACTTTTTCAGAATGAAGAGAATCAAAGACAATACATGATCTCATATTTTTTCCTAGACTAAAACAATCAACCCTTTTCCCCCCACTGAGAGAGAGAAAGAAAGAGAGAAAGAGAGAGAGAGAGAGAGAGAGAGAGAGAGAGGTGAATCTGCATATTGAAAGAATTTCACCTAGGCAAATTGACCAAGAATGGCCCATAAAATGATGTGTATTACTGACAAATTATTCTTAAACTACTATAAACATTTAGGAAACCCATAATTGATAATATAAGCAAAAACTAGGGCATATTGATTACTTCATCTCAAAATCTGGAAGATTTCTACTAACTACATGGTTTAAGGAACTGAATGGTGAATAATGATTGATAGCTGTTACTCCATAGATACTTGATAAAGAGCAAACTCACTTTTCTCAAAGACTAAGAATATGATTATCTCTGCTCTGCTACTTCAACACAAGCTTCAAGATCCAAGATAATGTGCCCCCACCACCATGAAAAAAAATAAAATAAAATAAAAAAATAAAACCAAACAAAACATCTTATTCACTGTCTTTAATTTGGGGGCTTAGCTTCTTTTCTTTTCATTGTGTATATATATATATATCTTTTGCAAACACAATAATTTGGTCTTGGAGCCCCCAAAATTTTCTCAAGGTGTTGTTGTAGTTGAGATAATTCACATTAAAATCTTAGCAGTACACCATTATAAGCATGTGGAATTTATTTACAGTTTGCGTTTAGTATCTGGAAAAGAGGTAGAAATTTAATCTAAAATGAAATTACAAATTCGAAAACTGAGTAGATACTAGATTCTGGATTTGGGCTCATCAATTAACCCTTCTGCTATAAATCTGAGTAATACATATTTCCAACATAGAATAAGGTAACCAGGTTTCTGTTTTTTTGTTTATTTGTTTGTTTTGTTTTGTTTTTTACAAACATTTACAGAATATTACATATTTTCATCCAGTTTCACTTAAAATACTCATTGGGTTATAAGCACTCTGTGAAAATCAATATTGGGTCTATGATTATCTATATGGACAGTTAATATTTTGCAAAAATAATATATTGTCTATTTGGCGGTATAGCTCCTGACACCTGTCAATTTTGCCCAGGTTATGAAAAATAATGCCTGGTACATGACAGGTTCATTAACTATGTCAGAGGCACGTGAGGATTGACTTCTCATAATACTGAAAAATATTATTTGAATGCTAGATTTTCAAATGACTGACCCATATTCATAAAATTTCATCACACAAGAGCCACGTTTGGCTGACAGCCTGCTCTTAAAAGAGCTTGTAAAGAAGCATCTGTAGTTGGAATTCAAGATAACTGCTGCCTAAAATACTGCATTTTGAGTGTGACCCTTTAGGTGTTAAAATGACTACCCTAATTCTATAGTAGATATCAAAAATAGGCTTGGGGTAAAAATTTAGATACCACAGGGTTCAAAGTGAAGCTCAAAATGAGAATCAGTCATAGAAACAAGAGTAATATTGAAAAAATATCTAAGATATCTAAAGTAAATTATAAACTAGTTACAGTAGCCTTAGAGTTATTAAAAATTACAAAACTAAACACTTAGAATATCAATAATTTAAACCAAAGTTGGAATTTTTCAGTATTATGTAGCGATGCAAATCTGCTTGGATGAAGACACATTACATGACGGAGAAGCATTACATTGGAATACATAGCAACATAATTGCCACAATATTATTGAATTCTCTTATATATTTTGAAATTAATAGACCTATGCATGTTTCATATAGTAACAGCAATGCACATTATCATAGCATTGAAGATCAGAATTAACTAGAATGCTTGAAGAGAATTAGCACTTAAAAATTTAAAATTTTTATTTCTCAATTGTCTTAGTCCATCTGGCTGCTATAACAAAATACCATAAACTGGGTGGCGTATAAACAACATATATTTATTTCTCACAGTTCTGAAGACTGGAAAGTCCATGATCAAGGAGCCCTACAGATTTGGTGTCTGGTGAGAGTCCATTTTCTGTTTCATGACGGTACCTCCTTGCTGTGTCCTCAGACGGTAGAAAGGACTTTAATATGGGAATGGGCTCATGTAATTACGGAGGCCTAGAAATCATCTGATCCGCCATCCGCAAACTGAAGAAAAAGGGAATCTGGTGGTGGTGGTGTAATTCAGTTTGCCTTTGAAGACCTGAGAACCAGAGGAGCCGATGGTACAACTTTCCATCGAAAGCTGAAGGCCTGACAGCCTAGAGGGGTCACTGGTGTAAGTCTGGATGTAAAAGCCTGATGACCTGGATTTCTGATATCAGAGGGCAGGAGAAGATAGACATCCCAGATCCAGAAGAGAGAGAACTCACTCACCTATCCTCTTCCTTTTTGTTCTATCTGGGCCCTCAATGGATTGGATCAGCAGTCCCCAACATTTTTGGCACCAGGAACCAGTTTCATGGAAGACGATTTTTCCACTGATTGGGGGTGGAGGGCCAGGAGGGGGCGGGATGGCTTCCGGATGATCCAAGTGCATTACATTTATTGTGCACTTTATTTCTGTTAGTATACATTGTCACTTGCCACCCACTGGTATGGTTTTGATATGAGTCTGCAAGCAATTGATTTATTATGGTCTCTGTGCAGTTTTGACTCTCTCTACTAACGATAATCTGTATTTGCAGCCACTCCCCAGGGCTAGCATCACCACCTCGGTTCCACGTCAGATCATCAAACATTGATTATCATAAAGAGCATGCAACCTAGATCCCTTGCATGCACAGTTAACAGTAGGCTTTGTGCTCCTATGAGAATCTAATGCTGCCACTGATCTGACAGGAGGTGGAGCTCAGGCGGTGATGTGAGTGATGGGAAGCAGCTGTAAATACAGATGAAGCTTCCCTTACTCTCCTGCTGCTCACCTCCTGCTGTACCGCACAGTTCCTAACAGGCTGGGGAATGGTACTGGTCCACTGCCCAGGGGCTGGGGACTGAAGGATTGGATGATGCCCATTTACATAGGTGAGAGTGGATCTTCTTTACTCAGTCTACTGATGCAAATGTTAATCTCTTCCCTCACAGACACACCCAAAAATAGTTTTACCAGTTATCTGGGTATCCCTAAACTCAGTCCAGTTGACATATAAAATTAACCATCTCACCAACAGTTGAAAGAAATCTTGTCAATAAATGGTTTTTCTTTATAAATGAAACCTTTGAAGTCAGTGTCATCAAAAATAGCCTGCTAATTAAAATGTGAACATTCCTCTCATAACATCTTGGAATTGGGGCTATCATTTCAGTGCTAAAGATACAAAGAATGTTCGTGTCTTCAAACAACTGTATATCCTGTTGAACGATATGGTTAAGGGATTATTCTTATTTTTAAAAATCTCATATAAGTAAATGACCACATAAATAAATATCTGATTACCTTTTCTTTATAGCTGTGGTTTTAAAACTTTATTGTGTATCAGAATCACTTGAAGTTCTTTTTAAAAATGCATTGGTCCTATCTCCAGTGTTCTTTAGATGTTTTCCTCTTTTCCTATATGAATTTTCACTTTAAATCAGCATCCCAAAGAAATCTTATGCAAGTAATTGACCAGCCACAATTTAAAAAGCACTGGTATACAGCGATGATACTAAAAACTGATAGAAGACTTGGCTACATGCATGGTATACTTTTAAGAAGTTGATAAGCTCACTTACCAAAATGTACCTATCATTTATTTATATGAGAGAAGTCACCATAGGAAAATGTATTTCTTTGTGAAAATGTTTAACATTTTCTGGAAACTTTAAACTTTTAATAATGCTTCTATGGGCTATATTCAAGCCACACAGGTTGCAAATATTTCAAGGCCACCATCCAGAACTATTTGACAGCAAGATAAGCATAGAGGGTACCACCGAAAAAAGCAACAGAGACAGACTTTTCTTTGCTATGTTGCTAAAGGAATAAACCATAGGCTATTTTTGGCATGGATGAATGTAACATGTTTCCCTATCTGTGGTTACATAAAAGGTATGTCTATAGGTAAGATATATGAGATCTATAATAAAGGTGTATACTTTTTAATACTTTTTAAGGTGTAATGTTTAATTCTGTTACGTCAAAAATAGCATTTTTCAAAAATAAATTTTCATTTATAATCTTCTAGATAACCTTTTATTCCCAACTAAAATGAAAAGGATTTAATCTATTTGTTCTATTTATTTTGTTTTTATGCCATTTACCGAAAGTTGCAATTTACATGTTGTCTTCTAGCTCTCTCTTCCACATAAAGTAATATCATGCATTCTTACTCAAAATTTTTTTTTCAAATTTTCTTTAATATCTAAATTTTAAGTATTTGTACCAATTTATACTGTAATAGTAAAATGGTATCTCCCATGTATATATTTATTGTGATGGATTAAAAATATTTGTAATTTTTCTCATTCCCTAATATTTTTCTTTATTCCATTTATTCATGTTATTATAAAAATATTCACTGAGAACCTACTATATACCATGCAGTCTTACAGCTGAAGAAGCAGGTCAGACTGTCCTCTTGCAGAGTATGTTTCCTTTCCCAGGGCCTATAGTGATATCAAATGCTGATTTCATATTATGAAAGAAAGGATCAATGTTACATTTTTATAGGCAGATATTTTCATCTTACCCTGATGACAAAGATACACATTTCTTGAGTCATGTGATTTCTGGAAACAAAGGATCACCAAATAAAGAAATATTTGGGGAATAAAAGACACATTTCCAATGTCTGAAATTCTGAAGAAGTTGCTACTGTTGTAAAGAAGACTGCTTTAACTCATGATATACCTGACAAATTTAATGTAAAAAAAAGTACTTTAGAATAGTAGAGAATAAAATGCATTTTACTAGGAAATAAATCATCTTAAAGTAAATTATTTCAATGAAGCAATTCATTACAAGATACTGCTAATTAGAATAAATGGTGATTAAAAATAAATAGAATTCCTATTCTATGAATATTCTTTCTTGAAATTTCCACTATGAAAAGCATAATGTATTGTATATTCCTATTAAAATATGTAATGTAAATAGTCAATGTGTATGTGTGAGGCCAGGCACGGTGGCTCACACCTGTAGTACTAGCACTCGGGGAGGCTGGTGGGAAGATTGCTTGAACTCAGAAGTTTGAGACCAACCTGAGAAAAGCAAGACCCCATCTCTACTAAAAACAGAAAAATTAGCCAGGCATGGTGGTGTGGGTCTGTAGTGCCTGCTACTTGAGAGGCTGAGGCAAGAGGCCATCTTGAGCCCAGGATTTTGAGGCTGTAGTGAGCTCTGATGACACCACTGCACTCTACCCAAGGCGATAGAGTCAGACTCTGTCTCAAAAAAAATTGTGTATGTGTGTTTGTATATATACACACCAACATTTCTGTAAAGTGTTTATAATTTTTAAGATATCTATATTTACTGATATTTATTCCTATATCTTACGATTAATCAAGTTATTGTCCTTTATTTCTCCTCTCATGAAAGGTTATCTCTTTAGTGAAAAAGTCACTGATAAGAAAGACAGTAGATTACTAACTGATTACACATCTTTGGACATTATTGTGTAATATTGATGTAGATCTTTACCTCATTTTTAAATAAAGGGTATGGCATGGATACCCTCTAAGAAACCTCCCCATCTAGAAGTATATAATGCAAATAATTTCAATTTTTGATTATTAGTTATTTGATTCCTTTTTCTCTTATAAATAGTCAAAATTTTATTTTATTTCATTTATTTATTTATTTATTTTTGAGATGGGGTCTAGAGTTACAGCGGTGTCATCATGGCTCACTGCAACCTCAAACTCCTGGGCTCAAGCGATCCTCTCACCTCAGCCTCCCAGGCAGCTGGGACTCCAGGCATGCACTATCACACTCAGTTAATTTTTTTATTTTTTGTGTAGAGAAGGGGTCTCACTCTTGCTCAGGCTGAATAGTCATTATATTATTAATAGCACTTACTATGTCTAACAGAAAGTCATGTAGTCATGAGAAACTTTATTTTAACTTGTAGTTATTTCACTCCCAATAATCTTAAAGGACTACTAAGGAGTTTACAAACTGGTAGCCATTGGGATGCTTTGGGGCTAAAGATATGTTTTCCTCTGGCCTCTATACAATTAAAAATAAAGAAAAATTAAAGAATCAATGTTTAAAAAGCAGGACATTTTGCAATCAAAATATTTCATTTTCAGAGTCATAATGAAAAATCAGAATATCTGGCAACAGAGTTTCATTTTCAATGATAAAGACTACCTGAAATATAGTAGGACCAACAGCCCCCATTTATAAAGGTCAGTCACACCCTAATTAATGACGGTTACTTCAGTTGACTTTCACATGTGGGCTTTGGGTTTGCCACCCTTGAAGTCATTTTGGCCTAACTGTAGCCCTATTGCTCCATCAAGTGGTAAATCCAGTGAAACACAAAAACGCATCCGGTATTTGGGAAACTAAATTACCATTGACTGATTATTAGAGAAAAATAGGCCCTGGCAGGAGAGACAAAGGGAGCGAGAGCACTGCATATAATATATGGCAGCATGAGCATTATTTTGGAGGCAATAAAGCCGAAGACTGTAATATTATTGTATTTATCAATTATATAGCTAATTCTGTCAGCAGTGTGGAAGTGGGATGTGAGAGGCTCAAGCTTTTAGTCACAGGAATGAGCTAAATTACAGCTCTAATCCAGGTGAGAGAAGATGATGCTTGAAAAAACACAATTGTATTATAGGAGGAAATGAAGTCTTAAATATATAGAAGATGAAGTTGTCAGCACTTGATGACTGATAAATGTGGTGAGTAAAAAACATAGAAGAGTCTGGAGTGATTCTCAGATATTGAGTTTAGGTGAGTAAAAAACAGCATCACAAAGGAGAAGCAGATCTGGAATAGATGATTTCAGCTGTTGAAGTGTTGAGCATTGTGTAAAATACTGAAAAAAAATACATTCACCATTAAATTGAAGGGAAATAACAGAAATTCAAAATAAATACTATTAAAACACAAATTTATGTAAACATTGAAAAATTATTTTTGTGGAAAGAAAATATTCAGATGGGACCTCCTACAGGAAAAAACAGCATGATGAAGCACAATAATTGAGGAGAATTTAACTTGGCAAGTTATAGGGAACATTTGAAAAAATGACAGAGTGATCCAAACCCAGAAAGGGAAGGGAGCCTTTACAATCTCCAAGTTTTCAGCTAAGGGAAGGTTGCTGAATGGATAAAGCCTCCTTCATTTTATACCTTCTTTATATTATCTCAGATCTTTTCAGCTCATGTGGCTCTAGGCATTTGCCCATTTATTTAGCAACTTCCGGGGCAGAACAGTCAAGTGTTGACCAAGTAAGTGGTCAAGTTATTAGAGACACATGAGGCTATAGGTCTATTACTGAGTCTGACTCACCCCTTCACTTTCAGACTCAAAGCCTGTCTTTGTAAAATGTGAGATGGGCTTTCTCCAGCTGTTTCCAAGAGAGCAGGTAATGCAAACTAGAATTTGGAAGTTGATCGGTGTGAATTGAACTTTGACTATTAGGCATAGATCAAAAAGGGAACAACGGATACATTTTCTTTCCATTTCCCCTCTTTGCTGGATGTTTGGTAGCTTGTCTGAAGATTTCTGGAGAGATGGAGTAAGTGGCTGTTTTTGCTAGAGCTGTGTCTTGCTAGTTAATATATATTCTCATTCTTCAATCCTGCCTGCCTTATTCAGGTCTGTTTGAACAGAATTAAATACCTCTGATAAAGTGTACAAAATATTTTTGCCTCAAGTTCTGCTTTCTTGAGAACCTTAGCTAAAACACTACTTTGACTAGAGTTGTGATTAACTTTGAGATGACTGAATCAGCCCATATGTGGGGCTATAGCAAGGATATAGGGAGGAATAAATACCCTAATCTCATTTTCCTCCTCTCCTTATCACCTGGCCATGCTCCCTAATGAAAATAATCAGAAAGCAAGGTTTTAAACCTAGAGGATTCCTTCCTAGGTCACAGAGCAGGGTAGAGAGAAGAGACACATAGATCACAAGGGGCAAATTGGAAACAAGCCATAATGTCTGGAGAGGGCCCCTTAACCATTCTTAACCATTCTGTGCGCTTTGGTTTCTTCATACTTAAAATGGCAAAAATCATTATTGTTTATATCATAGGTTTGTTGTGAGAACTAAGATTCATTGAGTCAAGAAATAGTCAGTACAGAAGAGTATCCGGCACATGATAGGTACTCATTAAATGTTGGTCAATATTATCATTACTAACCACTGTTATATTTTAATTGAAAGGAGACTTTGTATTCTGAAGAGGTACCAGAGCTATTAGGGTTATTTAAATTTATTTTCAGTTTTTAGGAAAATATTTTGTTTGGGCAATAAAAATTAAGCAAGTTACATTTCTGCTTCTATTTTTAATGTTAGCTCCTACATTCAAATATCGAATTGTTCAATGTATTTAAACACATTTTTTCAACATATATGTTAGAACATTTACCAGCTTTTTCAAGATCTCCATATCCGACATTTGCCAACCATATTGTAATGCACCCATTGTTTTTATTTGTTTGTATATATTTTAATGAGATGGTTATCCAAGAAGAGCACAGTTAAGTAGTTTGATGCTGAGAAATTGTGTGCAGATGTAGTTTGAGATCCTTTGACATATTTTCCTATCTAAATATTTATTTTGTTAAGTATACAGTACAAGTTTATTTGTAATTAAAGGAAATCTATTTTAATAATTTAAAGGGAGCAAAATGTATAATAATTCTTGATCAAAAAGTTCATACACTGTGAAACAATAAAAAGTAGAAAATATTTATTGGTAAAAGTTAATTATTTAATAATAAATACTTAACCATGTCTCATAGGTGTTAATCAACAAAATCCTACAACATGAATTGTATTTTCTGTGTGTTAAATTTTTCCTTATGTACTCTGCAGTCAGGAAGAAAAGCAGGACTGAAGGAGTCATTTGGTTAAGGGGAATAATAGAGTTATGTTCACACAGGACTGTTGAAGAAAAAAATGTTTTTCAAGAGCATCAAAAAAAGTAATTGAGAAAGCAGTGGACTCTCTGAGACTCCTAGAAATATTGCTTGCTTTCTATTATAGTATTTACAAAAGAATCTTTCTCATTAATGATTTTCATGGAAGGACTTTTATTCTGAGGTAAATGTCACCCTAAATAAATAACCATTTATATTTTTCAATGAAGTTACTTTTATGTAATTAGTTATTTTTTAGGACATTTTTGAAATTATATTTTATATCTTTAATGGAATAAGAATTAAAATAATAAAAACATTTTAAAAGTTTATGTTTAATTAACTCTTTATAATTTATTCTCATTATCTAAATACAAACAATACGATTTTTTAAAAAAATTCACTCTTCTCTAATCCACTTTCCCAACTCAAGAAAATTATTATCATCAGTTTGGTGTATAACTTTTAATTCCTATTTTTTCTATGAA
>RJWJ010048899.1:0-10446 GCA_004363605.1 Indri indri | reverse complement strand
GATGGGTAGAAAGAGCTCAAGACACCACTGATAATAGGAGAAAGATGTACGGAAGGGGCACTGGAGCTGCACGCTCTCGAAATGATTTTTCTTACTGCTATCAATGCAGCCAGCCTTGTAAAAGTCTATTGTTACGACCTGAATGAAACTTTACTAGTGAATGTAAAACGCTTTTATCTTAGAGTTAATGAAACCAGGGCACAGGGAAGGCAAATGACTCTGCTGAAGCTACAGAACAAGGTGGTGGCAAATCCTGAATTAATATTTTGACCTTTGGCTTCATCAGTCCAGGTTATTTCCATTATACCATGTTTCTTTAGCTGTGATGGTCCGATCTTCGTGTCCTGTCTGTGGCCCAGGAAATCATTATATATCAAAGCTAGTTTCTTTAGCATTGTCCAAAATGCTCCACGTTTTATTTTCACTGGACTCCAATCTTCCAGTCCAACTTTATTCTTTGCCTGGAGACACACATGCAAGACGTCCGTGCAAATGTCACAGGAATAACCTTTCCTGTACTACACATAAAATCATGACTTGACTGTACTTATTCTGCTGCCTTCTTTATTTTGGTTGTTAGTCATTTTGCTGCAGTTTCCCTGTTAAATAGCAGAGTTGATTCATTTCTTCTGGTTGATTAATTTCTCCCTCTCACCGGTCTATGTGTTTCCACTTGAAGTTCTGATCTCCATCAGAGATAGTTTCTATCCATCTGACCTACCTGCACCGATGTTGAAATTATCATGGAGTTAGAGGATCACAAATGCAGAGCTCGTTGATGTTATTATCACTTGGCATAAAAAGCCACATATAATACCTCCATGGGGGAAAGGTGGCTAATTAGCAGCACCGAAAAGTGAGATTGCCATCCTGAGTACATTTGGCCAAGAGAATTGTTTCCTAGGACCACAGAAATTTGGCCACAGCAATTAAAGGGAAGAGCTGGTAATGGGTCACTTGAGGGGAAGGAAGAAGGGAGACTAGAGATTTTTGTGTGTGTAATAACTACAGATTTTAAAAATCCGTTTATGTGCTTGTTTTTTTCTGTGAGTGAAGGGACTCCATAAGGATGAATATACCTTCAAAGAAGCAAAATAAAGTTTATCATCTCCATAGGAAGGGAGGAAATGGGAAAAAAAGAAGCCTCCGATGTGGCATCTAGAGTGGACCATTAGAAAGGATAACTAAATTAGAGGTAATAAGATGTACAGTTTTCCAGTCAACATTTAGTTAGTTCTTTATTGTGTGCTAGTGAGGAGAGATGAATAGGGTGTTATAAGAGCAGCACATGGGGATGGACTTAAAATGCTAGTGGATCTGGGATAAGACAAACCACTAATGGTTTAACTTCTCATAGGGCAAGATATTTTTTCTAAAAAAAAAAAAAAAAACCAGAACAGAAAACCTCTGGTTATATTTTATAGTTTTACATCAAAAGTGTGCAGAGAGTCAGTGAAAGGGCCATTGATAAACTACAATTATACAGAGTACCATATATCAATTACCTGTTGCTGCATAACAAAGTAGTTTAAATCAATAGCATTTTACTTGCTCATGAGTCTGTAATTCAGGCTAAGCTCAGCTAGGCCGTTCTGCTGGTCTCCGCTGGGCTTTCTCATGAGGTGTCAGTCATCTGGTAGCTTGACCAGGGTTACAGGATCTAAGATGGCCTCACTCATGTGTCTGGAGCCTTAGTGCTGGCTATAGGCTGGGCCTCTCTCTCCAAGGGGTCTTTTATTATTCAGTAGTTTTGCCCAAGCTTCCTTACATGGTGGTAGGGAGAGCTACAAGTGTGCAAAGGCAGGAGCTGCAAGCAATCTATACCTGAGTTCTGGAACTCATATGACATCACTTTGCCTCATTCCATTGGACAAAGCAATGTACACAAGACCAGGCCAGGTTTAAGGTTGGAGAAATAGATTCCGCCTCTTGGCAGGAGAAGGTACAAAATATGGCAGCCATGTTTTTCAATCAACTAGAGATGCCATGACTATCCATTTTGAATCTATCCATATGTAGGACACGATTCCCAAGACAAATAAGAGAAAGGTTGGCTATTACCTTGTCTCCATCTGCTTTTTTATCTTTACTATTTACTGTAATTGGGCTAAATTGAGTCTGTTGAAATCACAGGCTCTGTGGCATAAATAGCCTAGAATAGAAACAGTCATCATTATATTCACCAAAACTTTATTCCAAGGCTGATTTGTTGCAGCAGCATCAATAAAAGTGCCTTCTTTAATGCCATTTGATATTCAGTTTTCAGCTGTAGCCCTTGAAAAGTCAACAAAGGCACAAAATTAGAGAAGTAAAAGTAAATTCCTATCTACTAACTGTTCTACTAACTGTTCAACTACTTTAACATCTATTGATATGATAAAGAAATCACCACAAAACAACCTTTAGTGAAAATCCAGAAGAAATCAGATTCCTTTAGTGAACTAAATTTAATAGAAGAGAAAAGAAACCTGCGTTGGTTTAGAGAGTGGCTCTGGGATCAGAGAGATCTGGATTCAGATCCCAGCTCCAACACTTCATAGCTCTGTATCCTAGGACAAACTTCTTGACCTCCCGTGCCTGATTCCTTATCTGTAATGGGGGGAAAGTCATAATAATACTCACTTCACATGGTGGTTGTGGGATTTCAATGAGATAATGTAGAAATTAGATAGTGCCTGGCATACAGCACTTCATTGTAGCTGGGGAGATAAGGGGAATCTTACTGGTTAATTATATTAGCTAAGAAGGAAGAGTTTTGTATTTGACAGAAAGAGCTGGTTTTTGACATTTTTTTGTTTGTTTTTTTGAGACAGAGTCCCCCTCTGTCACCCCAGCTAGAGTGCAGTGGCATCATCTTAGCTTACCACAACCTCAAACTCCTGGGCTCAAGTGATCCTCCTGCCTCAGCCTCCTGAGTAGCTGGGACTACAGGTGTGCGTCCCCATGCCTGTCTAATTTTTTCTATTTTTTGTAGAGAGGGAATCTCACTCTTGCTCAGGCTGGTCTCGGACTCCTGACCTCAAGTGATCCTCCTGCCTCGGCCTCCCAGAGTGCTAGGATTACAGCCATAAGCCACTGTGCCCAGCCAGAAAGAGCTGTTCTTGAAATTTAGTGTTCATTTTTTTTTTTCTTTAAGCTCTTGTTGGGGTACTTTGCAGGAGCCTAATGGTATAGAATCAGGAAGCAGTGTATCATTTGTTCAGTCATTTCAATTAAAGCTGTCTTATTAAAATTGGCTCATCCTCTGCCTGGACTGATGCAACTCTCTGGGCCAGTGAGAATGAAACAACCCCATGAGGTGTCCGCTGAAACTTCATTCTTTTCCTCAAATAACATTACTCTATCATGGACCAAATATCTCCAAGAAGTAGATGATGCACTGCCCTTCACTTGTGCATGGTTGTGTTTGAATATGAGAAGGTTATAAAATTATTTTAGTATATAAGTTACCTCTGGGTCTTAACACCTTAGAATAGTAAATAGATGGATATTTTAATGATACATTAAAATGACAGAACACAAATATTAAATAGCATTATATTTTATTGAGTTGGTATATGTTTTATGTTTATTATTTTATACTATTAAGTATATAGAGAAAAAATGTGTTCAGATTTAGAAGTACAGGACAGAAGGACCCACCATCTTGAGAGGCAGTGGAGTATGGTGATTAAGAAGAGCAGGGATGTTGCAGCAGAAGTTGTCTGGATGTGCATCTCTGCTCTACCACTTGCCAGCTGTGTGTCCCTGGTGGTGGTGGTGTTGGTGGAAATGGTGGGTGTTGGACAAAACCAGTGAATGATCTTTAAATATCCTGTGAGAACACTGATAAATGAGAAATGAGCTGTGGCAGTTTCAACCGGACTTGTAGATGAAACAGTTAAGGGCAAGCAGAATGATGATAAATCTGACCTATATCTGATTTTGTGTTTAAGTTTCCGCTTGTCGAATAGAAAGTCAGAGAATCACATAATGTTTGTGAGGCTAATATCCACAGAGGCACTCTGTGAAATCATAAAGAGAAAGAGAAGCATAAACGAAGCTTACCAAGAGGGAAAAGGAATAATTGCATACGTAGATAACCCATGGCCAATGGCTAATTTTGCTAAAAAGAAACATCTCTCGCCTGGCTGAGTTAATGGCTGAGCCTATATTTGTCCTAATAAATATATATTACAAGTGAATTAGCAATTTTAAAGAAGTCCAAAATAAAATAAAAATAAATGTGAAAGTAAAAGGGTAAAATAACTTCGTAAGAGAAGTCTGAAACCTGTCAATGCTTTAAGAAGATGGATTCATTATAAGGATCTACCAAAAATTACTACTCTACAGGGATATGAGTATATATGTGACATTTTAAAAGAATCTTTAGAATAAATAGGCATTAGTATAATGTTGTTATAGTTATTAGTTTATAAATCCATACCTTTATTTATAGATCAGAGAGACTTTTCTCTGGCTTATATTGCCCTTGAGTCCTGAAAGTTCTGGAGTGCCCAGCTGTTCAGTCATGGAAACCATGATCCACTAATAGAAACAGATTTTTTAAATGCAATAATGTTCATACCTGAAATTTTTGAAGCTTACCTAAGATAATTGCCAGATCTTGGTAGCAATAAGCAAAGTGATAGTGAATGCCGTTTAGACTGTTCATTAGAGTAGAAAAGCAATCTAGACAGAGAAGAGTGTTTAATTGTGGACTTTTTAGTAAGTGACATAAGTAAAAGGAATGGAAGAGACCAGGAACAAGTGATGATATAATCGTGTAGTTATAAAATAACCAGGACCTGATTCAAGAAATTTCTAGTTGGGCTGCAAATAGAGAAAGAACTTGGAAACAACAAACAATCATATGAAACTTATGATAATGAACTCACTGGTGTCCCTTCTGCTCACTGGGGTCAGAAATAGAAAGCAATACAAGGCCAGAGGTAGAGTTTGTTAGTGGAAAGCTCTAGAATCCAAATCAACAAAAGTGGGCTTAAATATTTTTTAAATTTTTTCAATCTAAAAATGATCTAATTCTCATCCCAAATCTATCATCTAACATCTCTGTGCCTGAGTATTATCATCTATAAAATAATAGGTTGGAACATGATCCTCAAATTCCAGTTCTAAAATTCCATAATTCTATTATGCAACCAACCATTCTCTAAGTAGCTGAAGGATACAGGAAACAAGCAGATACCAAAGGAAGAAAGGAGAAAATCAAACCAATTAGGTTTTATGGCAGTTCGGTAGGTACTTTGAGAAATGGACATTAACCAATTCAAAATGGGGAAAGTATATAACAGTGAAAAGGAATAATACACTAATTTCCAGCATTGAATTGTTGAACATGTTCTCTGGCACCTTTTGAGAGCTAAGACTATTGGAAGTGGTGGACCGTGACAGTCGGCTTTGGTTTGAAACATTTACACAGTAATTAAAAGGAGAACGAACAGAAAACATTTCATAATATATAAAATAATACTGAAGTAAAAATACTGATCACAGAGTTATCATGAATATTAAATAATTTATATTAAACATCCAGCACAGGGTCTGAAACATAGAAGTCTCCAGTGTTAGCTCCCTTTACCCATATTGATTAAGGTACTAGAGATACACAATGACATGGTAAATGCCTAAATGTAACCTAGTACACAAAATTAATAGCGATCTAAAATTTCGATGACTTTATTTTTTCCATTGTCATTGAGTGTAGAGCTACATTTTTGTTTACCTTTAGAATATTCAGGATGTCTTCCTATGACTCACAAGCTGATGGCAAAGTTTCTTCATTGCTGCCTTCATCTCCTTGTTCCTAAATGTATAGATAACTGGATTCAGAAAAGGAGTGAGAACTGCATCAAAGATAGCAAGGAATTTGTCCAAGTGTGATGAGGGGAAGGGCCAAGTGTAGAAGAAGATTAATGGCCCAAAGAATAAAACCACCACAGTGACATGAGCTGACAAAGTAGAGAGGGCTTTGGATAAACCAGATGAAGAGTGTTTACAAACAGTGACCAGAATGAAGATGTAAGAAATAATCAATATGAAGAAGGATCCCACAGAGATGAGTCCACTGTTGGCTGTGACCATGAACTCCAGTCTATTGGTCTCCGTGCAGGCAAGTTTAATGAGCTGAGGAAGATCACAGTAAAAGTTGTCCAATACATTAGGGCCACAGAAGGGCAAGTCTATGACAAAAGCCAATTGGGCCACTAAGTGGATGAGGCCAAGGATCCAGGCAGCAGCCAAAATTAAAATGCACATTCGTGGGCACATGATGGTCAAGTAGTGGAGAGGCTTACATATGGCCACATATCTGTCAAAGGCCATGGCTATGAGCAGCACCATTTCTGTGCCCCCAGTAGCATGAATAAAAAAGATCTGAGTTACACAACCCCCGAAAGAGATGGCTTTGTGTTTTCTAAAAAGGTCATAAATCATTTTGGGGGCTGCAATAGAGCAAACTCCCAGGTCAAGAAAGGAGAGATTGGCCAGCAGGAAGTACATGGGGGAATGTAAGTTAGAGTCAGAGGTCACAGAGAACACAATGAGGAGGTTTCCCACCAAACTCGCCATGTAGAACACAGAGGAAAAGAGGAAAAGAAGAAGCTGGATCCCCCATGAATTGGAGAGTCCAGGGAACACAAACTCAGATACCACAGAATGGTTGGCTCCATCCATTGCCTCTGGGAGCAGAGCTGACTCTAACATTACCTGAAAAGAGAGTAAAGATAAGATCAAGGGCCGGGCAAAACCATGCCTGGCTAATTTTTTCTATATATTTTTAGTTGTCTGATTAATTTCTTTCTATTTTTAGTAGAGACGGGGTCTCGCTCTTGCTCAGGCTGGTTTCAAACTCCTGAGCTCAAACAATCCGCTCGCCTCAGCCTCCCAGAGTGCTAGGATTACAGGCGTGAGCCACCGCATCTGGCCCCAAGTCTAACATTTCTATTATTTTATAATACAATGCTAGCCCAATATGTAATGAAGTTCTCCATAATGATGGTATTCTCTGCATTGGACTGCTACCACGTTCACATTTTTCCCCACATTTGTAGTTGGTTATAAGTTCCATATCCCATGGAAGCCCTTCTCTTCACAGTACTCTCTCTTTTCTCTAATTCCTTTTGTGACTCAGTTAACATATTGTTATAAGTCTGCTGTATCATTTATTTTGCCCTTTATCATAACCATTTGTTATCAGTCAACAAACATTAACTAGATGCCTACAATGCACACTGGACACTGTGGACTTATTGAAGCATTAAAATATTCACTACCCTAAGGCTTTTACATTTGTGCACACAAACACAAAAGTAAATAATAAAAACAGTACTATATAAAAAATGTCAAGTAAGTAGTATGATCATAAGATTTTTTTTTTATTCAGGGACAGAATGGACGACCATAAGATTTTTGAAGCAGAAAAGATAACCATGAGCCAGGGTGATCAGAAGTCTATTAAGAAAGAAATCAGAAACTATGCTGCACTTTAAGAGGTGGATCTAATTTATGTCAATATACAGCTTTATGTCTGAGCATAAAGAATTACTGAGACCCTATCATGGACTATCTTTCAGTCTGGAGCAGTGGTTGATGAGCTTTCTAGGGAAATAACGATAACCGAAAACAAAACCAAAACAGTGGCTACCACGTGAAAAACACAATTACTCCTTTACATACACTATCTTGTTTACAAAAGCCATGGCAGTTGGCATTATTGGCTTCTTTTTACATTTAGGGAAATTGAGACTAGGAGAGGGAAGTAGCAAGCTAGAATAATAAGTGGTAGATCTGATATTGATACTCTGGTCTCTCTCTTATCCAGTAGATAGAGAAGACTTTGCTTTTTTCTCATGACTTTCTAATTGTATGACACACTTCAGTCCCTTTCTGGATGTCTCACGTTCTACCCTCCACATCCTAGGCAGATCTAAGTGAGAGAGGAGAAGGCAGCTTTGTCCTTAAGTATTCGCAAACATCTGAGTTTCTTAAGCTGCTTCAAATATATACTTAATTCATCCTGGCTTTTTAAATAAACATGCTAGGAGAAGGCAAATTCATATCGTACCTGTAGCTCAGAGCATCCTGGTTGGTTTTCCAGACTGCTATTGTCTTGATCCACAAAATTCTTTAGCTTCCTGTGAGAGACTCAGTCCTTACTACTCTCTAGTGAGTGAAGAAAGCAAAGGTGCTCTGCCTCCATGTCAAGAAACGAAATAAAGTCCCGAACTAAAGCAAATCAGATTCTGTTCCCACTTACAAGACTGCATCCTAACCATTCTAATTCCCTTTTGTGGATCTCAACCTTAAATAGCAATGGGCTAAAAAAAAAAAGCAATTTTAGTTCTTAACTGCGTATTCTTTTTCTTCTCATTTGTATCAATTCTTGATCATTAAGCTCAACTAAAGCTCTTCCCTTGTTCAAGGGAATATTTGATTGATTTCTATACAAGGTTGACAAAACAACCTTGTCATCAGAAACACTATTCAATACTGGCCTTTGGGACTTCAATATTGTACACCAACATCCCTAAGCTATTTCTATATTTGTCATCATTTTTTTTTTTTTTTTTTTTGGTGACAGAGTCTCACTCTCTTGCCTGGGGTGAGTGCCGTGGCGTCAGCCTAGCTCACAGCAACCTCAAACTCCTGGGCTCGAGCAATCCTACTGTCTCAGCCTCCCGAGTAGCTGGGACTACAGGCATGCGCCACCATGCCCGGCTAATTTTTTCTATATATATGTTTTTAGCTGTCCATTTAATTTCTTTCTATTTTTGGTAGAGATGGGGTCTCGCTCTTGCTCAGGCTGGTCTCGAACTCCTGAGCTCAGAACAATCCGCCCGCCTTGGCCTCCCAGAGTGCTAGGATTACAGGCGTGAGCCACCGCGCCTGGCCTTGTCATCATTATACTTATTTAAAGATCAAAGGTATGACTATTTCCAAAGACTTAACCACATTCTGCCTTCCCCTGGTTAGAAATAGCATTACTTCATGCACAAACAGCTATAAAAATGTCTTTATTGTGAAATATATAACTAATTGGCACACAGGGAGTACTGACCAAATGATACTGCAGAGATTTGGCATCACCAATATGAGTTCATTTATCTAAGGGAATTGTCACCCAGAATCCTAGCAAGCCAACAGAGAAAGCCATAAACGAGTCACAAAGGGAGAAAAAAGGTCAAAAGCAAAAGGACATAAAAGACCTAAAGTACATAAATAATAATGTAGATCTAAGTAACATCATACTCTAAAACCTAAAACACCGTGTTTTCTTTTCGCATACCCATGAGACCATATACCACAAGAACTTTCCAAAAATGGAAATAGTACAGATAACATACTCTGATCACAATATAAGAAAACTTGGATTTAATAAAAAGAGGAAGTAGGGGGGGTTTAAAAAAAAATAAAAAGAGGAAGTAAAGCAAAATAAAAACTAAAACTTAAACTTCTCCTAGATATAACAAAGGCAAAAAAAAAAAAAAAAAAAAAAGCTCCAAAGATATCTTTGTGAAAATTGAGAAAACTTAAAAATGGACTGTATACTAAATGACATTAGGGATTTAATATGTGTTTTGGTAGAAAAAATAATGATTGTTTTTAAAATATTTGTAATTGTACACAATTGGGGGAAATGTTCATCAGTGAAGGAGTAGCTAAATTATAGAACATCTGTATAATGGAAGCAATAAGAAGATTAGGGAAGCTCTGTTTGTATGGATATGAAATGGCTTCAAGTGGTAGGAAGTTTTTTAAACGGAATGGATAGGAGATAATATTTTATATATGCACAAATAATCAAATATAAAGTACACAAAAGAAAAAAGTAAAACTTTTTTACCTCTGGGAAGAGGTATTGAATATCTGAATGTACTTTTGTAATTTTTGAATAGATATTTCTCATTTAACACTTTTTATTTAAAAAATAAGAAGAAAGCATACTCATTCTAAAGAGTTTATTTTATGAAATTTTTCCCTCTAGCTAGTGCTAGAGCACTAGTATTTGAATTTAACATTTCTTCTAAACCTTTAGAAGACAGTTAGGGATGGGAGGAGACCCCAGAAAAGTCCATGAGATGTAAGTACATATTTTTTTTCCTTTTTTTCCTTTATTTTTTATTGTATATATTTATGGGGTACAAGTGCAATTTTGCCACATTGATATTAATATATTGCATGGTGGTGAAGTCAGGGCCTTCAGTGTATCCAACACTGGAGCAATGCGCATTGTACCCATAAGTATATAATTTTAAAGTGTAAACACTTTGGCAAAAAGACATTTGTAAAAGCAAAAATTAAAACAAAAATACAAGGATGTGAATTTTCTCTAGGTTAATCTCTAAATTTATCACAATTTAGATAAAAGTATCATCAGGTTTTCTTCAGGAGCTAGATAAAGTAATTATAAATTTTAGTGAAAGAACAAACAAGAATAGCCATAGG
>RJWJ010048898.1:0-10424 GCA_004363605.1 Indri indri | reverse complement strand
ATATTACTAATCAAAGAAGCCAACCAGAAGAGACTACAAACTGTGCAATTCTAACTCTGTGACATTATGGAAAAGGCAAAACTATGGAGACCGTAAAAAGATAAGTGGCTGGCAGTGGATCAGGGGAAGAGATGGAATGGTGGGGCGCAGGGGACTTTCACAGTGGTGAAACCCATCTGTGTGATACTGTAATGTTGGATATATGTCACTAGGCACTTTTAAAACTCATCAAATGTACAGGACAGAGTGAACCCTGATGTAAACTATGGACTTCAGTTAATAATAATGTATCAACATTGGCTCATCAGTTATAACAAATGCACCACACTAATGCAATATGTTAATAGCAGGGGAAACTGGAGGGGGTGAGAGGGAAGGGAGCCTATGGGAGCTCACCCTATTTTCCAATCAAATTTTCTGTAAACCTAAAACTGCTCTTAAAAAATTAAGTCTATTAGTTAAAAAAAAAATTGTAGACTTGGAAGCAAAAACAACAATAAGTCATATCAATTTATATGTTTATTAGCGGGGCATGATATCAAGAATGCCCATTATACTGCACCTGTTTCATTACCGTTTAATAATTTTATATGTAAAATTGGTAGTTCATTTTCACTTTAATATGTAGTTGTTATTTGTTTACAAACAAGTTTGAACATATTTCATGTTTATTGGCTATTTGCATTTTTTATTGGTGAATTTTGTAACCACATCTTTAGCACAGTTTTCTTTTACAGTATATGCCAACTTCATCTGGATATACAAGCACTCTCTACAGGCCGGATGCGGTGGTTCACGCCTGTGATACTAGCACTCTGGGAGGCCAAGGCAGGAAGATCGTTTGAGCTCAGGAGTTTGAGACCAGTCTGAATAAGAGCGAGACTCTGTCTCTACTAAAAAATAGAAACGAATTACTTGGACAGCTAAAAATATATAGAAAAAATTAGCCGGGCATGGTGGCGCATGCCTGTAGTCCCAGATACTTGGGAGGCTGAGGCAGAAGGATCGCTTGAGCCCAGGAGTTTGAGGTTGCTGTGAGCTATGATGATACCATGACACTCTCGCCCAGGCAACAGAGTAAGACTCTGTCTCAAAAAAAAAAAAAAAAAAAAAAAACTCTATACAGTATAGATTTTAACCCTTTATTGAAAATATTTTTCTGGTTGTAGTTTCCTTTTAGTTTTTTTTATGGTGGTTTTGTGATTTAAGTAGTTTTATTTAGTCAAAATTATCAATCTTTCCTTTTAATGTTTGTATATCTTAGAATCATTTTGTTAATTCATTTTAAATACTTTATTACTTTAATTCATATGGAATGCATTTTAATGTATAACATGAGCAAAGTATACTTTTTAAAACTAGAAAATAGCTAGGAAATAAACAATTCTAAAATATTGTTTACATATAATTCTTACCAGGCTGGTAAAGAACTAACTAAACACAAGCTCTTCCTGAAGTTACTGGAGCCCAGCAGAGGATCTTGCTCCCTCACCCTAATCCTTTGACCCTTAGGATAATCATTAAGACTATTTCTGAAGGACACATATTTGCGGGGTAAAACTTCTACAAGCTTTTGGTTTCAGGGGAAGAATATAAGCTTATATCTTAAGTTGTTAAACTTAAGGTTTATGTTGTGGTTTGTTTAGTTCCTATTACATTTTGACTCAAATCATTTTATGTTAGATTTGTTTCTAAAATTATTCTTAAATTATATCTCTAATGTAACTTCATTTTCTCCAAATGTTTTCTCTAATGGCCTTGAGTCTTCTGAGTTATGATGTAAGATAAGCAATGCCTAGCGAGAGTGTATACTTCTAAACCGGTTCTATCTCCATTCTCCGAAGATAGAAGATAAACAAAAAAGCTAAAAATAACAGCTTGATCTCATTCAGTTTGAATTATACTATTCTATTTTGAGAATGTCTGCCCAAATCCATCTCTTAGACTTGTATTCCTTTTAGAAGACTGTAATAAAATGGAATATAAATATACTATGTATATAGTACTATGTATTAGAAATAGATACGTAGGAAATAGGACGAAAGTTATGAAGTGTTGCTAAAAATCTTGCCTACATCATGGACCCTTCATAGGTAAAGATCAAGCAGAGAAAGTACAAATTATACAACCAAAATAAATTATATGATCCTGGGAATATTTTATTTTTATATGCTAAAATAGCCTTTATTTGAAGCATTAATCTAAAATACTTCCACATCAAACTATCAATTATACATGTGTGTATGTGTATATGTGTATGTATATACACGTAGTTACAGTACATACATGTTCTAGGTGTTTGAGTTTGGACCAAATCACCTAATATAACTTTTCTGGTTTTCCTATAACACAAGGGGAATCACCAGGATAATTTTAAATGCCTTTAAAGCTTTAAAATTGTATGATCCTCATTCACAAAGACCTAATGAAGTACGATATTAGTTCATTTAGAGTATCTATTTACATTATAAATTATTTCTATAAACAGCATTCCGCAGTACAGTGTAGAGAAGCAGTGCAGTACGATGGTTAAGAATGTAGGTTCTAGACTCAGGCCGTCTGGGTTAAGTCTTGCCGCAAGTGTATTTTTGCCATGTGAACCATTTGTAAGTCGCTTAGCTTCTTTGAGTCTCAATTCCCTGTCTGTAAAATAGGTATAATAATAGCACTCACCTCACGTTGGGTAGTTGTGGGGAATAAACTGGATAATCTACAAAAGTATGTTGCATGGTGCCTGGCGTAAGAATTTTCAGTAAATCTCAGCTATTATTAGAATCATGAAATAATGAGACTAAAACAAAGAGAAATAATAAAGGAAGATATAGGGACGATGTAGAACAGTGCAATCAGTAATATTCTGCTTATAAATATACTTGGCGCTTATTTCTGCTCTATCCTAAGCCCCACTAAAATGACACTAAGGGAATTAAGAAGGATAAAGAGGAAAGGACAGATAATGTTAGATGAGTAATGGCAGCAAAATTTCGGAAGATGGAAAGCAAATGAATAATTCATAACTGATTCAGCAAAACAAAGAAAGTTAAAACTTAAAGTACCTGCACAGAAGTAGCCAACAGGAAGCAAGCTGCTGTGCATCAGAGTATTCCGGAAAGGCTTAAGAACCGAAGGCCTAATGCATTCCAAAGGCCGGAGTAAGGGAGACAGCAGCAAAACGGGGGGACTGGTTGCAAGTCTACAGGAGAAGCTGTTCGAATTCCAGGTGCTCTCCTCACATACTCAGATGACTGCTCTCATGCTTTACCCCTAAATGAATCTGGAGGCTTGGTCTCTGGGTGAGGTTGAACCAAAGGACTTTAGCCTCCAAAGGGATACCTGGCATAGCAGGAATAAGGTTGCAAACCGCAAACATGAGTGTTAAGTGAGACTGCATTGATAGATAGATAGTACCCCAGACTCCCGCCGACTCACGTTTCAGAATTCTGCAGGTGGATTCGTACCTACATGTCGGGAGTAAGAGATCCCTCTTTAGGGGAACTCACTGGCCCGATAATAAAGACCTATGGATATTTTTTGGGTCCCTCAATAAAAAAGCAGTACCTAACCACTACCAGTTGACAAATCTTGACAACTTTACACAGAGCTTTGAGTTGGATTTTGGGGCCTCGGTCTCCTCCATATGAGTGGACTGGCAAGGATCATTAAGCATTAAAGGAAAGTCTCTAACTTAAAAGATAGATATCAAAACAGAAAAAAAATGAGTTCCAAGAAACAATAATTCAGGTGACAGAAGAAGTTACTTAAAAACTGAAGTTAATATCCTTAAACAGAAACAAGAAAATACCGCATCCATAAAAGAACAGAAAGGTGTACAAAGGGAACACTTAAGAAAAAAAGGATTCCTGGAAATTTTTTTTAAATGATTAAAAAATTCAATAGTCCTTTGGAAGATAAATTGAAAAAAATTACCAAAAGATACAAATAAAAAATGAGATGGAAAATAGAAGTCAAAACTAAGGAAAGGAAAACCGATCATATATAAAGACTCTAGAGTCAAAATGGCATAAAAGCCACAAAATTGTGAGCATCAATCAAACGTAAGTGAAGAATAAAGGCATTTCAGGCCAGGTGTGGTGGCTCACGCCTGTAGTCCCAGCTACTCAGGAGGCTGAGGCAGGAGGATCGCTTGAGCTCAGGAGTTCAAGACCAACCTGAACAAGAGTGAGACCCCATCTCTACTAAAAATAGAAAAATAAGCTGGGCATGGTGGCGTATGCCTGTAGTCCCAGTCCTCAGGAGGCTGAGGCAGGAGGATCGCTTGAGCCCAGGAGTTTGAGGTTGCTGTGAGCTAGGCTGACACCACGCCACCCTAGCCCGGGCAACAGAGAGAGACTCTGTCTCAAAAAAAAAAAAAAAAAAAAAAAAGAATAAAGGGATTTCAGACATGCAAGGTGTTAAAACAATTAAAAGAATGAAATGTGCCCTTTCACAGGAAGTCACTACATTACTGCTCCACCAAAAGAAAGAAAGAAACCAAGAATGGGAGTTAAGCCTAAAAAACAGAAAAAAAGATGAAGGGAATTCCTTAGATTTGGGTGGAAGGAAAATCCAAGAAGGCAGCCATGCAGCAAGCCTGGAGAACAGCAATCCGACTGCCATGGGAATGCGGAGGCTGTAAATACACACACACGTTAACATTTGAATACAGAAACGCATAAAGGAACTGTTGAAACATCTGATTAGTTGGCTCATACTAAAAGGAGTGCAACAGTTTTTTCCAGAGAATTTTGAGGGGTAATTAGGTCTAGATATCCAGAAAACTAAGCAAAGAAAAAAGCAAAATAATTAAGCCTAAGGGCAAAAAGGAAATGAAATCACAGTTCACTGCACAGTTCAGCTAAGGAACAGTATTTACACAGTCACAATAATTTGAATAGTTAATGTGATTTAACCAAAATTTATGATATGACTACATGGGAGGGTTTATACAGGCAAAAGAAGTGTGTATGTGTGTGCATGTATGTGTGTAAAGTTAAAAGAAAGATAAATTTTTATTTGTATAATAGAAGTTTATAGATAATATATAAATTGTATAAACAAGGAGTAACAATAGAGAAATTCTTTTTCTAGTAACAGCAGATCAATTCGTCTGTTCAGAATTCATGAGAAAAGTAAACAAAAAAAATTTTTAAGTCTCCCTGACAGCATTAGAGAGCTACCAAGGCAGTGAAGATTTATGTGGCCAAAGTCTGGAACAAAGAAAATCCAGAGAACTGTGGTATTTGGGGACACTTTACTCTAGAAGCATTTGCCAATTCTAAAGGAGGCAGCTGAGAGAATGAAGAAGTAAGATGAGCTTTTGGCAGAATCAAGGAGCTAGATGGATAAAAATTGGAACTACACCAAGGAGGTGGAGGGTAATTGGCAAACCTCAGGCTTTGGGATGAGATGAGAGCCTTAATCTGAATCGCCTCAATCCCTGAATGAATTAAGGTGATGTGGGGTTGTTAGTGCCCTTAGTTTAGCTACCAGCCAGAAGCAAATGTAAATCCTGTGTAAAAAGAAAACAGTGTCTGGACCCCTAAATTATCTCTGTAATTTTTTCATATATAATGTCTAGAATGCAATTATTTTAAAAAGAAGCGAAGAGACCAGACAACAGCATAACTAGAAATCAAGAGACAAAATGGACACGGGCCCAGAGGGGATTCGGATAAAAAAATTAACATATCTCAATTTTTAAAATAGTGACTGTCTTACTCTGTCTGGGCTTCTATAAGAAAATAACCCTAGACTAAGTAATCTATAAACAACATAAATTTGTTGCTCACAGTTCAGGTTGGGAAGTCCAAGATCAAAGTGCCAGCGGATTCCGTGTCTAGTGAGGGGCTGATCCTCACAGATGGCACCTTGTACGTGTCCTCCCACGGCAGAAGGGGCAAACAAGCTCTCTCGGGCCTCTTCCACAAGGGCACTAATCCCACTTGTGAGGGCAGACTCCTTACAACTCCATCATCTCCCCAATGCCCACCCTGGAGCATAGCTCTCAGCACATGAATCTGGGGGTCACAAACGTTTGGACCGTAACAGTTACTTCACAGTGCAAGAAAATAAAATATGGAGATTTTCTGTAAAGAACTAGAACCAAAAAATTAAATTAAATAGAAATCTAGTACTGAAAAGCACAATTTCTAAAATGAAGAACTTAAATGATAGATTTAGCAGATTTGATTTAGGTGAAGACAGAATTAATAATCTGAAAAATCGGTTGAAAAAAAAAATCCAGGCACAGAAAGAGAAAAGGATAAAGCACAGAGAAAAGAGCAAAAAGACACACAAGGCATAATGAAAAAAATGAAATATGCGTGACTGGAGTCCTGGAAGGAAAGAGAGTAGGGCAGAAAAAATATCTGAAAAGGCAAGGGATGAAAAATTTCTAAAATCAATGAAGCTTTCAATCCACACATCCAGGACGATCAATGAGCCCCAGGAAAGACGGATACAAAGAAGATCACACCAAGGCACATAACAGGCAAACTGTTACAAACCAAAACAAAGGGAAAATCTTAAACGCAGAGAAAAAATTACCTCCAAAAGAGCAACAAGAAGATTTACAACTGACTTGCCAGGAAAATAATGGAAACCTGGAGACAGTGTTCTACAGAGAATTCATTCACCCACTAGACAAACATTTATTGAATACCTACTGCATACTAGACACTGTTCTAGGGGCTTGGCAAACGTCAGTGAACAAAACAATGTGTATTACTTTTATCACGTAAAATTATATAATAAACATTTTTAAGAGAAGAAATTTATTGTATAAAGCATGTTTAACCATCTATTTAAAACATTTAATTTTTGCTGTTAGAATTATTATTTTTAAAAACTTAATACTTAAGTTAAAACTTAAGTTAATGATTGGTTCTTTTTCAGTGATGGGTGAGAGTCTTTAAACTCTAGTATAGTCTATATATTAAGCAGCTATGTAAAATCTAATAGAGGCTCACTTTTGAGTAATGAACAATCACAGAATTTCCAAGGCAGTCTTTCTAGGTGACCCTGGGGATGATTTTGTCCAGACTACGCTTCAGAGATGAAAAGATCAAGGCACCGTACGTTTAACTGACTTGCTCAGGGCCACACAAAGAAGTTAAAGACACTTCTGTGGTTCCAATGACTCCTGGTTCAATGTTATCTGTTGTTGTTTATTTGATTTGTGGGATTATTTTTGGAAGGGGGGGTAATTTAATTTTTATTAGTGTGACATGTACATTTTAAAAAGTGAAATGGTTTTATAACACTTCAAACAAAAAGCAGCAGTCTCCTGCCCTTCCTCTGCCCATCTCTGAATCTGGTCTCCAGAGAGAACCATGTTCAACTTCTACCATTAATATTATTATTCTACGGTTTGATAGAATATTCTTTGTTATGTGACAGCTTATTTTTAGCACAAACAACTTAAGTGTGTGGAGGAGTCCGTTTCAACTTTTACTCATTTAAACAGTACATAATTTTCATTTAAATGGTACAGGTGAAATAGCGAGTAGGTTACTGGTGACCCCACTGCCATATATGAGATAGGACTTTTAACTAATGAAATTGATTTTCATGTGTGGTTTACGGAATAAGTCTCATTTCTTTATAGTTGAATACTGGTTGCAAGGAATTTGTGGTACCATAAATACATATTTTCAGAGAAGACAAAGCTTGAATTTTAGTTTACACATATAAAATAAGCTTCTGAGCTTTAGACGTATAAAAGATTAAACTAAAAATTTTTGAAAGTTTCTAACATTTTAATTAAAGGGAACAGAAATGTTTTATGTTTAATAAAATCTCTATGATTATAAATAAGTTCACAAAGGGAACCATACATAGCAAATAATTTTCATCTTGGTAGAATATTAAACATACCATCAACTCGCCTGTGGCATTTGAAGTGATACTTACTTTAGTCATCTCAGCTTTTGCTTTGTAATCTGGAAATGCTTGTGATGGAAATAACTAACGAATTGGATATGAGCCTATTAAATAATTTAACAATTATTGTTAACATTAATCCCATTGAATATTTCATTTTTTGTTTTCCTCAGAGAAAACACCAAACAGTAAAGAAAATATTTTCATTTAGTTGGACTCCATTGGATTTACAGGAAAATGTATAAATCTACAATCTAGTTATTGAAAAATTCCATAACTATAGATATATTTTTTTTAGTGCAATTCTTTCCAATTTAAAAGTGCTTACATATTATGTCATTCGCATCATGGATCCTAAGACTGGTTACTTACATGAGACAGGAAGCTGGTTGTGGACTGGGAAGATGGCACGTTAGAGTGAGAACGGGTGACAGACGCCGGCTGGAGGAGGCGTGGCTTCACTGCCGGATTTGAGGTATACCCAGGGCCCTGAAGTTCCTGAAAGACAATACAGAGGTGCGCAAAATCGTCGCCAACCGACAACTGCAAAGAATTGTGAGATCAAAATGTATTTGATTTCACAGGCAAAATTCATTACTGAGACTTTAAAATATATACGTAACTTTAAAACAGACTTCTGAAAACAGGCACATATTTCAGTGAGGAATCTATTTTTAAAAAACATGCTGTTGTCACAGAGATTATATCACTTTTGCTATTCCCTGACCAAGCCAAACATACTGGCACTTTGGGTTTTTGTACTCTCTTGACTGCTGGGCGTGGAAAACTCTTCCTTTGGGTATCCCCAAGGCAGATACTTGTGAAACTTATTTGTTCCACTTGCTTACTGTAAACTAAGAATAAAGCGTGGTGCTTCAATTTGTTACTATATATGAAAAGAATAGGTATACTAGTATATAACCATGTTTGTATAGATCTTATCATTGCTAGTAATCAGATGATGTTGAAATATACTTTAATGTATCTAAGGTATATGAAGAAAACATATAAGCCCATCAAACGAAGGCATTATTTTTGCTTAAACTACTATTTATGATGACCTTACTTTTACATCCAAAGTGTGCTGAAGTTTCAGGCGCACAGATTCTTGTTCCTGACGCTGTATTATATCTTGACATTCTGCAAACTGCAAAGATGCCTATAATCAAGCAACCATAAGCGGTTTATCCTCCATTTTTTACACACTTTTACTGTATTAACCTATGAAGGCAGAGCTGCCGTATCTTCAACTAAACTTCCCCCCTTTTACCGCACTATATGATATTACAATTATCTATTTATCTGTTTTATTCAGTAAACTGAGCAACTTGGGGCTGTGTCTCTGTCCTCTGCACCCCTAGCGTATACATGGTAAAGATTTAGTATGTGAAGGGCACTCAAAAGAATGGATGAACTAAGTATGGAATGAGCAGTGTTAGCAAAGTATAAAAATTTTTATAAAAATAATCACAACTGAAATTCATCGAGTCAATATAGCATATTTTAAGAAACAAAGGTAGCAGGGGTGGGATCACAAATTGCTTATCTAACCATGAAGGCTCTGGTTTCCCAGCACTCAAGGATTGGTTTTGGTACAATTTTAGCTTCCAGAGTTTCTAGGTGACGGGAAGAGAGATTTATCTCTCTATAATAAATGGCAATGACAAATACAGTGTCATTGATCCTTCTCATTCTTTAAGCTGTGTTTTCTACCTACATTTTCTGGACCCTACAAACTGCCAGACATTAGCTTTACTTTACCATTTATTGACATTATTAAGAAACTATATTCTACCTAGAGCCCAAGTCATTTTTTAGTGGTAAGTTAGGTGCTCAGGGAGGCATTTTTACTTATTCAGGCCACTAAGGATATCAGGAGCATCTTACATCTTATATCTTCCTGCTCCTGTGACTGTGTTAGTCTGAAAAAGATAATTTAGCAAAAAATGTGCATTATGACTATGTTTTTAAAACTCAGAAGAGTCTTCTCTACATAGTTTTTCTTTGTGCTAGGTGATTGGGGTATAATACAAATTGACAAATTCAGTTCCTATCAACACAGAGCTTTTATTCAGAACAATTCTATTTAACTAACACCTATTTAGTTGATAATTATGTATTTAGTTAATAACGAACCTTATCCAGAGCAACTTCCATATTAGCAACCTTTTCTTTTAAACGGCGTTCCTGAGACCTCAGAACTTCCAGTTCCCCAGACACCTTGCTTTTTTCTGTGACAACAGTACTCAATTCCTGCCTGAGTTTATTCTTCTCTTCTTTCAGAAAATGTTTCTCCTACAATTACAGAGAAGAAAATATCGGAAATAATTTGCTGATGTAGATTCTAAGAGGTAGCTGAAATATAATTAAAGGATCCTGAACCAGATGAGTTTAATCATATGGTGTTTAACTGCTTCTGAGTTGGGGCTGGGAGCTGCTAGAAGTACATTATTATGTACTCTCTCTTATTTTCATCACTACTACTATTATTACTTCTCTCTAGGCTTAATAAATCTTTGATGAAATCTACAAAATATGAAATA
>RJWJ010048897.1:0-10434 GCA_004363605.1 Indri indri | reverse complement strand
CAATCAGTCATTCAACATATACCTGATATGTGATATGTGATATGTGCTTACTACAATGCTTCCAATCTGAACATATAGTATACAACATATGTCATGTGATGCTTCATAAATTTCAGACTTTTGGATACTAGGGTCCCATTCAATATATAAAAACCTAGAGTCCAGAGGTAGGCTAGTGCCACCTGGCATCTTTTTTTGCTGTTGTTTTCTTTAAAGAAGCAAATAAACAAGTGATTAGATGCACATTGATTCTTACAACTGTGTCCCTGCTAGATTTCAGAACAATAGTTTAAGATATGTAACGAACAGGACATGATCTTTGACAAAACAGGCTGAGAAATGTTTCCATAGAATTATGAACAGGCTCATGCAGGAGGCAGAAAAGAGTTTCTAAATGAACTGGGTGAACAGATGTGATGCTTAACCTGATTACGAAAGGGAAGGGGGAATTATCCAAACCTAAATCCAGACTAATAGCTTTCAGGGAACTGAAGCAAGTGTGAGAAGAGGAGGAAGAGAGGGGCAGATAATAATGGCTGAGTTTGAATAAAATGGATCCAGATACAGAGACCCAAAGTCAGACTATTTTCTTCTGTCATGACTATGGGCAGATATAAGGATAACAATGTTTTCCTTGATTGGGCTGTGGACTGGCAGTCATTCTCCGCTCACTGACAAAGATCAGAGATAAACAAAAACAGCTCTTCAGGAGGTTACTCTACGAAAGCAGCCACTCAGCTCACATCTTGCTGGACAAGAGTGTTTCGCTGAGTATCCTCAGCTCCCAGTGAGGGTTGTTACCAAGAGCATTGAAAAAGAAAAAAACCAAAAACTGTACTTTTTGATAAGGTCCACTGGGCATACCAGCCTTATCAAATGCGAACTTTGTTGTGTTGCTTCTTTGGAGAATGGGGCTTCTGAGAAAGGTCATATACAAATAATTTCATGAATAAAATATATGTTCTTCAACTATCTGGTTTGAAATCTAGTGCTTTGCCCCTTGCATCTGATAAGAATCCCTTCCTACTGTTACAACCAATTAATTTTGGGAAGGAAATCCTTCCTTGCGCTGGACAGCAGCATGCAATGCCTGCTGTCACTCGAATGCCGTTTTTTATGAATGAGATCAATAGTCACAGCAGGAAGGGAGGTGCTAGGGCAGCTGGTTTGAGCGGGGGAAAAGTAAAGGAAGAGCTGGAAGCAGGAGATCACAAACCCCTGTTTTCTTTTGTCCTGCTCTGCTGCAGACTTGACGGGTGGTTGCAGGGGAAGATGCTGAGTCTGGATTGCCTCTGGGTCTCCGCTGGACTGTCAGAGATAATGAAGCAGCTCTTGACCATTGTTCTACCACTAGACTCATTAAACGTGCTAATGGCTCTTGGATTCACAGAATACCGTACATATATCTACTGTTACTGGAGGACATGAGGAAGAGAGGATTCCAATATATCAAACCCTGAACTGATATTTTAAGGCAAGCGAAAGCAAAAGTTTTCTGAAGATGAGGTATTTCTTATTTCCTAGAAAATCTGAAATAAAGACCGAAGTCCACTTGAGAGAAGTGTTAGTGTTTGAGTGCATGGATGTTCTCATTAGGGGGAGTTGAGTATCTCTCCTCTGTCTCATTTCACAAATCACAGGCATTTCGACAAATGAGTGCTATAGAATGGTGATTATTTGGCCTCAGGACAGTGGATACAATAGTACTTCTGGGAAACAAAGGCATAATAAATTGGACAAATATTTTTCTAGAAAGCAATTTGATAATGTGCATCAAAAACCTTCAAATGGTTATGAGGGTTTCATTCAATAATTCCCTTTTTAGAAATTCATCCTGAAGAAATAATTGTATACTAGAATAAAAATACAGAATTTGTTCATTATGGTATTATTTTAACAGGAAAAATTGGAAATAGCATAGGTAATTTAAGAAGTTTTAATTTAAAAAGGAATTTTAAATGTTCAAATGAAAAATGTCATACCAATTTTGTAGACTATTGTGCATCCATCTAAAATAATATTTATGAAATTTTTGATGACCTGGAGAAATCTTTGCAAATACAATTTTAATTACAAAGAGCCAGACGTAAATTCTTGTACACAGTGTGTATGTGAGTGAATATGTATATGTGGAGACAGAGAATAAAAGGAAAGGTATCAGCATAATGTTCCCAACAATATTCTATGAGCATGCATCCAATTTTTGTGGTTTTTGTTTTCCTCTGTAACCCTTTTTCTCCCTAATTTACAAATCACTCACCTTAAGTATGTTATATTTTTAAACTTAAAGTCAACAGTTTGACAGTATGTGTTCCCAGTTATTTGCTGCTCCTCCTTAAGAGGGTATTTTACTTCCTTGTCTCTTGAATGCCATGCCTGGATGCTTGGCATGTGACATGCATTGGCTATGGAATAAGAGCAGAAGTGGCCCGTGCCACTGCTGAGAAGAAGCTCTAATAGCCTCCATGGGTTCTGCTGTGTCAGTTCTCTCAGGGCTGAGGACAGCAGTGTCTGAGAGAGGTGCTTCTCCTTTAACCTGTATCTCAGAATGAAGAAGATAAACACGTGACCCACAATGGCAGACATGTGGCATGAACGGGAATCCGGCCGTTTTTTGTAGTACACCACTGAGAATTGGGATTCTTTTGTTACCTAGCACAACAAAGAGATAGCGGACCAATGTTAAGCAACTGATTTATTATGTATGTTGTAGACTCAAATAGAAACAGGGTCAAATGTCCCAAAAGTAACAAAATAAAGACAAACCAATAATTTCTCATACCTTATTGTTTTGATCTAGTTTTTCTTTCTTTTCTTTCCAATTTTGCTGAATCAGATACATGAATGAATACAGTTCATGCTCTAATTTCACTTCTTCAACTTTATTCCTCAATCCTTTGAAACCTGATTTCTATTCATGCCAATGTAAGTGTATTTTTAATATAACTTTGATAATTTGAACAATGCAGGCCAGTTATTTTGTAGAATATTCTTGGATTTTTTTTAATGTCTGATGTTTCCTCATGATTGGATTCGTTTACACATTTTTGGTAGGCATTCCAGAGAAATGATGATATTTCTTCTCAGTGAAGTTAATCAAGAGTCTTGCAATGCCAGTTTGTCTCATCTCTGCTGATGTTGGCTTTGATCCTTAGTTAAGATGTTTATCAGGATTCTCCACTGTGTGGTTACCAGTGTTCTCTTTCTAGTTTATGGATTACTCTTAGGATACTTTGAGAGCATGTACATATCCTGTTCCTCATCACACACCCGTTAGTTCTAGTATGTATTGATGGCTTTGTCTACAAGTATTATTACTAAGATGGTTGCCAAAGATAACGTTTCAGCTCCATCATTCATTTTGCATGCTTAGTTACTATTCCACTGCAAGGAAAAGCTTTGCCTTCTGTCCCATTTGTTTATATATTCCTTATTTCTATCAAAATGCACACATGCATTTTCATTTTATTAAATAGGTTGTAATCTGTTACAGTAATTATCTGCTGTCATGATCAAATTGTCCAAGCTTGGCCACTGAGAGGGCTCTTTCAATCTGGCTCTTAGCCTCCTGACTGCCACTCGAGATCTTCCTTGTTTCTAATGCCACAAGTTGTTCTAAGTGCACTTGGACTTTCCTTGTCCTATATCTGAAGTCAGCCATTTTCCCAAGGAGCCCTATTTATGAAGAAGAGAATTTAGAAACCAAGATGTAGACTTTTGGTATGCTTATTGTTAATGGTGTACTGCTGCTTATAGGCTCAATCAAGCTAGGAGTATGAATAGATGGGAAGACATAACATATCTCCATACCCTTATCTCTAACTATCCTAAACCTTGTCCTCATATCAATACCTCTAATTCCAATACAACTTCCCAGGATTCAATTTATTCTTGCCCTTTTTCCATATTTGTAAATTCCTTTAATAGTGGAAGATCCAATCCCTTTTATAGTCATTATATTTAACATTTTACTCAAACCTATCAGACACAGAAGTTTTCAGAGTAGCTATAATACTAATGTTTGTTTGAAATGCAGTTATATCATTTTATTTTGTTTGAATTCTATTTTAGGGTTTTTTCGTTCAAATCCTTAATTTTATTTCAGATTTTAGGATATGTAAACATTAGCTTGGCATCCTAAGTCAAAACTATACAAAAATATGTAACCAAGCAAAGGCCCTTCCCCCTCTCAACATTTCTACTCCATTCATGCCCACCCTTGAATGGTGGACGTGACTTATTTTTACAATGTTACTTTTAGTGATAATATGTTCAAAACATATATATTTTTACTTCTTATGTTTTCTTATACAAAACGCCATACTTTAAATTCCTTTTTAATTTGCCTTTTTAAAATTTAGCAATATATCCTGGGACTTATTCCGTAACAGGAGGATGTACCAGGGCTTTTCATCCAGTTTTACATATGACTGGTTGTTCCCAGTATTTTGTAATGATAGACACTGCTGCAATGAATGATCTTGTGCATATGTATTTTTATGTTGTTGGCGATATATCTTAAGAATAAATTTCTAAAAGTGACACTACCGAGACAAGAATTAAATTGATTTTTAGTTTTGTTAGGTCCTTCCAAATTCTCCATCATAATGGTTATGCCAATTTGTACACCTGCGGTAAGACTTGTGAGAGTGTCTCTTTCCCCAAAGCCTCACTCCTGAATGCACCCAGGTGTTAAGCTTGACTCTCTATTCAAAATATTTCCTAGAATTTCTATTATTTGAAGCTAGAGAAGGGATATTCTGCATGAGCTCAGTCCACTGAATTAATCAGAAATGTTCATATTAAATAACATGCTTGGCACATGTCACAATCTGGACTTCATTAGAGTCACTTCTGCATCTCCCCCTCATTAGATCTTAAGCTCATTAAGAGAAGAAAATCGGGGACCATTTGAATTTCATCCAGTGTCTAATCTAGAGTTCTATACTGCATTTGCAAAAAGTTTTTATTTAAGTAGCTTATTTGTTTTAAAGAGCCTGGTAATAAACAATGGGTGATCCAGGCAAAATGAAAATAAAATAGACATAAAGCCATGTTTTAAGTTTTTTGTTTTTATTTGTTTTTCTTCCTTCAGTACTATAGTTACAGTCTTTCTACATTGTAGCATGACTTTCTTTGTCTTTTGTTTTTAAATCTGGAAAAGCAAATCGAAACCGAAACCTAAATAAGGGGTCACTTAGTGAAGGTCACTGCAAGACTCCATGAGAAATTACTGGGTTGCCTGGTGAGAAATTTGGATGGGATTGCCTTGACCCATTTGCATTTGGTTGCCTTGATGAGTCTGAAATGCAGTGTGTCTCTTTTTCTGACCTCTCCATTTCCTGCTGCCATTTCTTCCATCAAGCCCCTAAGACAGGAGAGTTTCTCGGGGAATTTAAACTGACAGCTCTGTGCAGATTAGAAGCCTTAGGACAGGGCATCTCCGGAATAAGATCAATGTCAGAGTGCTTTTGCCCACAGCAGCCACAGGAGGAGGAAAAATGAAATCTACAAATACTGGGCAACATTGTTCATTAGAAGAAAATGTAAGAGTCAGAAGTGTAAGGGAGGAAAAGGAAAGGGCTTCACACTATGTATGCCCTTAGAAAAACTTTCAGCAATGACAATGGAAGACAAACTTTTCTCCACTCTAAATAGCGTGAATAAATGCCTATAGATCCATATCGAAATGCTCCACAACTTGAAATGTCAGATATTCTGAAGCACCCAGCATATAGTTAGATTTTTGAGATTGTTTTCAATTTCTTTTCTGCACAGTAGATTCTGCCTAATTGGAGTCTTCAGGACAGAATTTGGAGTATAACCATGTTTCTGCAGGTGTGCCCAAATAATAGGCTTTTTACACTTGGTCGGCCAAGTCACAGAAAAGTTGCTTTAATATTTTTTAGCTATGTGAGAAAAAAGCTGGGCAAAACAAAACATACCTAAGTTAAAAGAAAGTGTGTATTTATTTGTGATTCTTATTTCTTATTATTGGCAGCCCTGCTCTGCCAAGAATAAAAGTCCTCACCCAGGGTGGAAAGTGATACGTTGAGAAAGAGATTTTTATCTTGTTTCTATTTCCCTAAGCTCAGCAGAGTTCTCTGATACACTTAAGGTTCTCAGAAATTTGTGACTAAACAAAATGTAAATGAAGGCAAAATAATTCAGTGATATGGTCACCTTTAGGTGTGATCTGGATAGTGATATGGAGACCTTTATTCAGCAGCTTTACTCTTGTGAAAAAGAAAATAAACGTTACTACACAAATGCAACTTAATGATAGCAACATTCAAACATTCAAGATTCCAGACCAGGTTCAATGAAACCTCCTCCAGGAAGCCTTCCAAGACTTCCCTAAAGGAATTGAGTACTTGATCCTCTTGTTTCAGAAATCTTTTTGATAATATAATCATTTCATATGTCTTAAAATGTAAGACATCCTTTTTAGATACATAAAAATGTGCATATGCAGAGGGAAGTAAAACTCAGCGGAAATCAAGCAGGGTATGGGGGATTGGAGGAGAGGGGCAAAAACCAACCTGACGGGTTCAATGAACACTGGGTGATGGGCACACTTAGAGCCCTGACGCAAGCATAACAAAAGCAATTCATGTAACCAAAAATATTTGTATCCTCATAATATTTTGAAATAATAATAACAAAATTAAAAACTGTCCATATGAATGAAAAATGGCAGGGAAGCACATTGGATGAGGATAAGAGTTTTGCCAGAAGTGTATTCTAATAACTCACATTACACTGTGAATATGCATCTATTTTTATCCCCTCTCTTCTGTGAGAGCAGGACAGGAGCATTGTTTCCTTCCTTTCTGGATCCTCAGAACTGAGCTCCAGGCTTCACCCATAGTTGATATTCAAAACTTTATATTGCATGGATGAATTAATGATTGAGTGAATAGTGAATAAATGCATGACAAAGGTCCCAGCAGGACTGGTCTTGAGCATAGCCCATCACCTTTACATGTGGTCCCACATTTCAACCTGCTTTTCATCTGTCCTGATGCCTGCCTGAACAGTTAGGTAATTTTGCTTCTTTGGTTGAGCGTGTTGGTATGTGTTGAAGCAAAGTAACGAGTGTGTGTGTGAATGTGTCCATCATCTCAAGAGTTCTCTCATGTCTGTCTGCAATTCCTCACTCCAGTCCCTCGCCCGCTCCCAGGGAGTCACTGATCTGCTCTCTCAGTATAGATGGTTTCGCATTTTCCAGAATTTTACATAGATGATTAACACAGAATATGCTATTTTTTCTTCTTTTTTTTGGGGGGGGGAGGTCTGGTTTCTTTCATTTTGCATATTTTTTAAAGAAATGCTAATTATATTATTGGTAGTAGTAATGACCAGTCTCTGATAATGATCAGGTACTTTATATACACTCATTTATTAATAATTAATTTCATTTACAATGCTCAGCCCAGCTGAATCATTACAAGGGTCTTTTTAAAAGATTTTTATAGAAATCGATTTGTTTATGATAAGGACAATCACTCCATTTACAGAGGCCAATTCTTTAACCAACATAAGAGAAACAATGCATTCTTCTCATACAACTAACAAAACAATGATTGTGCAAAAATGACAATCAGTAACAGTAACTCATTCAAGTGTTTGAAAGTAAAACATAGTTTCCCCTAATTTTAAGACATTCTCATTACTAGAAATGAAAAATGTGCACCCAGCCTTAAAGTTCTGTATGAAGCATCAACTCTAAAAGTTTTCCTTTGGCGAAGCTGTTTCTTAACTGCCTTTATACTTCGAAAACTCTCACAACCCTCTCTAAGTCCCACTTAAGTCTAACACTGGCTTCATGACCAACAAAACCAATAGTATGAAGGGAAACACAATTTCTTAATTGAAAGGGAGGTAAAATGATTGTTTTGGGAACCCACGGAGTTTTAAGAAAGAAATATTTTTAAGAAAAGGGAGAAATATCTATTTCACAGACTCTTAGGAGGAGGAGCCAGGGACGCCTTAATATAATCTTTATTTCAATGAAAGAGGAGTTAGTTATAGCAAATTGTATTCTAAATTGTATTTCTTCACTGTGGTAAAAAAAGAAATAGTGTCACGTGTAAATGGAAGTTATTGAAGTAATATAATCCCTCCTCCCCTGAAGGTCTCTGACGTTCCAACCAGTGATCCATCAGTTAAAAATATCTGTTTCCATCAGCAAGACGTTGCCAGATGCTGTGGGAGGCAGACTCCTCCCTTCAAGGAGATCAGTACTGACTGGGCACTACAGCACATGCAGGGCAGACGGCTGAGAACACACAGCGGTGTACAATGGGTTCGCGAAAGCACAGAGGAGTAAAACTCCCCGAGTGATCAGAGGACAGAGTCAGGGGTGGCTCGGTGGCCTAGAGAGTCAGTCAGAATGAAGATTGACTGGAGGACCAAGCTTGCGGTGAGCAGGAACAGATGGGCTGGAAGAGTGACAGGAGGTGTTCCCCGCTAGAGAACAGGGTCAGCAAGGTGCACAGGCACAGACAGTCTCAAGGAACAACAGTGTCATGTGGGAATGAGGGAGGTGTGCAAAGTGGCAGAAGCGCAGCGCACCAGTGAGGGTGAGGTCTGGAGAACCCAGAAGGGGTCTGAGGAGCTGTGGCTCCGGGCAGCTGTGCCCACTGTGTACTGCAGATAATTCTGTAATGTATTTACATTATCGTGCTCTCCAGAGCCTTGTTAAGAGTCCCATGCCACTGTGCACGACTAACGAGAAAACCTTGACAGGCAGTGCAGAGACAATTGCTCTTAAACTGAACCCAGACCACTGTCAAGGGGCGAGTAAATCACTAACCTTTGGCAGTCACCTAGAACACCCAGAAATATTGATTCTTGTGCTCTCGATGCCGGTGTTCTGGGGGTAGATGGAGCAGCTATTGCTGTTCGCATAACTGAGCCCCAGAATGCAAGCACTTCCTTCAAGGCCACAGGACTAACAGACCCAGCAGCAGGAATGGCTTTTCTTGGCCTCTGTCTGAGGGTTCTTTTCAGTAAACTGAGCAGCTACTGGCTGCTGACCTTCTAAAGGACAACACAAGTGGTGTAAGGTGCAATTGGAATTCAATCAATATTAAAGGATGATGATGACCTTTGGGAAATAGTATTCTACAATGTCTCTTTAAATTATGTTATTTACATAATGCATATTCATACTCTTTTTTTCTTACCCATTCCAGAGTAAAAATTTTTAACACTGAATTTGTTACATTTAAAGTATAAATAAACTTAGATTTTAATTTTTCCCTTTTCTTGTTTCCTTTGCCACTGCCTACACAATCCTTTGCCCTTTAGGTCAATTTTTCTAAAAGCACCGAGCATGTCTAATGGGACTACTAGATGTGAGATGCGCGTGTTTGCATTGCTGTGTGTCCAGGACGCAGGGCAGTGCTACGCTCTGGGGGAATGTGCTAAGGGCTGTTTGAGGATGACTGAGAACAAGCGAATGAGTATCTGAACTCTGTGACAGAAAGGTCCCCTCCCAAGTCTACAGTCTGAGAGTTGTTGGAAGTTGTACTTATCCATGGCAGCATTCCAACCCTGTCCTCCTTCAGCCACAATCAAAAAAAGTCAACCAACAGCAGGGAACAGCAGACCTAAAACGTGCTCTTTTACGCTGGTTATTTCTTGGCAAATGGTATTTTAGAAACTCATTAGCAGCATGTTTCCTCAAAAAAAACAAAAGAAGTTTCACACTTCTTTTCCTCTCAATTATCCTGTGATCTTTCTATTTCCTCTTGCTGGTATCTCAGTGAATAAATTTACTCCTGGACATTATTTTATCTCACTTTCATGCAAACCAACTGAGGGATAAGTAATTATGAATTACTGAGGCCAAACAGCAGGTTACACATATCAGTTTCATCTGTTACTGACACGTATGCCCTTTACTTATAAGAGGCTTATTTGGGATCCATTTTTCTAAGGTTTTAAATTAATTTATCTATTTAATGTAAAGGTTGTAAGGAACAAATACTAAATCTCCTTCTTAAGGAGTAAAATTTTGATTCTTCTATAAAGTTCTCAGAAAATATTGCTTCTTATCAAGGAAAGACAGAAGTTACATATTAGTTCTTGAACTTAAACACTGAAAAAATACTGTAGTTTGATTTTAGGGAGAAATCTGCCAGATAAGATATGCTTGTCTGTAGAAATCTGTGGACAGTGGTCAATTTGTCATAATTTTGAGCATGATCAGAAATGAGAGAGAATTTGGAGGGTTTTGTTTTGTTTTTTGTTTTGTTATGTTTTGTTTGAACTCCACCCAGAGTCCTGGGTTATATCTAGAAACTAAGAAGCCCTGTGTCACTTCTGCGACACTCTCGAATTTGCTGTTTGCCTTAGACCCCATCACCAGCTTCTGCTGTCTTTACTTCACCGGGAACATTACTCCCTGTGTGGAAATTCTTCCTC
>RJWJ010048896.1:0-10437 GCA_004363605.1 Indri indri | reverse complement strand
GAGGGGAACTCTGCAGCCAGGTCCCAAACAGGCCACGGACGAGTACTGGTCCACAGTCTGGGGCTTGGGGACCGCAGTGTTAGAGGATGATAGGAGAGTGGGGGTATGGATTTGGAATTGCAATTTTTAGTTAAATGATCAGGGCTGGCCTCATTATATGGAAGGAGGTGAGGGAATAAGCTATGTGGATATCTGAGGGGAGAATGTACTAGAGACGGAATAGCCAGTGCAAAGGCCCTGAGGCAGGAGCATTCCTGGCAGAAGTAAGGACAGCAAGGAGTGGAGCGGGCAAAGGAGAAAGAAGGAGGACATGAGGTTAGAGGGGGAGTGGAAAGGGCATAGATCACAGACCCCTTAGGGCCTTGTCCAATGAAGCGGCCACCATTCACATCGGAAACAAACAATTAAGTGCTGAATATATTTATTGCTAAGCAGAGCACAGCTGTACTGGTAAGACAGAGTATCTCTGAACAAAGAAATCTGTGGATCTTATACAGTGTTTTGGGAAGAATAGGGTTCAGAGGTTGGCAAACTCTTAGAAGTTGGACTGTTCAGAGATGAGCTGACGTTTAGCTGTGGAAACAGGATTCGTGGATTATGGCTGTTGCCAATTGACTAATTTTCAGAAGCAAGTCACTAATCGCAAGATTGTCACTGATTATTAAAACAGATTCTGGTGGTTACTTGTCACTATGACCAAAGAACAACCAGTTTTTTCTTTTGCTCAACTTGGAACGAAGGAACTTGCCGCGCTCCACCTGGCAAGGCCACTGTGAAGTCTGTCTTTTCCTCCAAGGGAAATGGGGAGTTATTAGAGTTTTGAACAGAGGAGTGACAGGATCCGACTTATATTTTCGCAGGATCTGAAATCCTGGCTGCTGTGGTCAGATCTGAGGGACAGCAGGGAGACAAGGCACTGCAGTCGTCCTGCTGAGAGGAGATGTGACTTGAGCCATGGTGGTAGTAGTGGGGGTAACAAGAAGTGTTCCTGTTTTGGATATATGTATTTACGGACAGCAAGGAAATAAGATAATCCAATTAGGCCAAGTGCATTGGAGTAAGCATAATACTATTTACTTTTGCAGAGAAATTACAGCTTGATGGCACGATAGAGAATATAGAGAGTAGCTGGGTGGGGCTACTTTAGAAGGAGGGTCAGGGAGATCCTTTGAAAAGGCAAGATTGCAAAGCTGAAAGGAGCCAACGAAGATCTTAAGGCGAAAGTCTGGTGTGTGTGTGGGGAGCAGTGCACAAGCCAGAGGGTCTAGAAAGTGGTGAGGAGGCGCGCGGTGAGAGCCACAAGCCGGGGTGGAAGAAGGAAGCAGAAGCCAGATCCTTCCAGGCCTTGGTGCAGAGATTAAATTAAGAAGACAGGGCAAGAGTAGAATCAGGAAGGTGGAAATGGGGACCATACTATAATAGACACTGTCCTCGTGGGAATTTTTATGAGGTCTCATTGAAGCAGTAAAGTAAAATCCAACCATGAAGGCTTCATCGTGCCAGGGATTCTGTTTCATTGTTTGCTGAATTACGACTCCGATATAAACGGCGATGCAAACACAGGGGCAGCTGTGGTGTACGGAGTCGGAATAAAGACACACAATCACCTGTCCTCTGGCCTGGAATGCAAAGACTAGGTTAGCTGCAGTGTTTTTTCCAAGACTAAATGGTGATCCTGGCCTCTCTCTTTCACCAGGTGATCATGAAAAATGGTGAACATTGATTGGGGGCTTCCTGAATATCCACCTAGAAGGCACAGAGAACACAGCTTGTCAAGACAGGATGACCTGGTCTCAACTGCAGAGGTGGTGTGGGCTGGGCCCTCTCTCTCAAGGGTAACGGAGTGAGTGCTTTATTCACCTTTGTAACCCTGGGGCTCCTAGCAGAGTGCCTGGTAAACAGTATGAGCTGAACTACCTTTTTGTTGAATTTGGATTATGCATGCAGATTAGATCCGTGGTGCTGAACTGACATAATATTAACTCAGAGAAAGTAATCATCTTTGCATCTTTTGGATCACCATCCAGTGTGTGGATAGTCATATTTCTCCCCATTCTATTACTTCTGTTTTTATATTTCCCACCTTTGAGCACATCATTTCACTCCTAAACATAGAGAAAGCGAGGAATTCAACTCAGGCCAATTTTACTCCTTTTTAGCAAATAACAGTTCTCAAAAGTGTGATGGAGATTGAAATTCATGTCATAAAAAGATCTTAGGATAAGTCAACTTTTTTTCAGGGCTTTCTATGTGCATGTTAATTCCAAACAACCCTGAGAAGTGGCTAGTATTACCCCCCCCCATTATAAAGGTGGGGAAATCATGGAGAGGTATAGAAATTTGGCCACAGTCACAAGCCAGTAAGAAGGGGAGCTGGAATTCAGATCAGCTTGTCTGATTCTACAGGGCCACTGCTATTAGTACTTACTCATGTTGTCATGATTTGGGGGCTTTCATTGTCCTTGCTTCCTTACTTGTCCTGGAAATGTTTAGATATGCTGAGAAACAGTAGGGGCTCTGTCAATAAAACATCTCTCCCTATTTTTCAATGACCCAAGCGGGAAAGTTTAATGTGGCACCAGGCCACTTGTTTCGTGGAAGCAGAGGGAATGCGATTCCCAGCCCCAGCTTCGCTAATCCTGCTGTCCCCTGCAGCGAATGGCGTTTGGGTCACCCCCCATCTGGGATGGTCGCAGCCCAGGGAAGTTCGACCTGGACTGCAGTCAGGGAAAGACAGCGAAGGAGCCTGGCTACACAGAGGCAAGAACGGGCCATGGATTCTTGCAGACAAAATGTCATCTGGTTGGGAAAAGCCACTACAATGGGGGCGGAGGTGGGTAGAAAATGCATCAACTTAAGAAGTGCGGGTGAAGGCTGGCTAGACTGAGCAACCTCTTAAACCTGAGGAGGAAAGGTAATGTATCTTCACATGAAATCTGAAAAACTAACACCCGAGCTCGGTGACCAAGTGACAGGGAGCGCCGTGCATCTGGCAACGTTAACAGGGACAAAAGGAAATCACGACGTGCCGAAGACATTCCAGGAGGTATCCGCCGTTCAGACCCTCATGGTGGCTCGGGTGTCGTCGTAAGCGGCTGCTTCTGCCCTTGGTTTCCCCTTCTGAAAAATCTAGGCGCGGGCAGGCTGAACTCAGGCGGGTGAGACAATTCCACGTGGGGGGGCGGGGATTCAAAACAGAGGGAGGCCTGAGAAATCACACGCTTCGCACAGGCCCGCGTAAACGCCGTGGGACCTTAAGAGGAAAGCCCGTGTGGACCTTGACAGCGTGCCGGGCCCAGGTCCCTAGAAGCCCCTACGGAGCCGGGAGCCCGACCGCCCGCGCAGCGCAGCCGCCACCGGCCCCGCGGTGCCCGGCTCGGCTCAGCCGCCCGCTCGGCGTACGGGGCGGGGCCGGGGGCGGGGCCGCGTCCGGGGGCGGGGCCGGGCGGGCGCGCGGGCGGCGCGGAGGGAGGGTGCCGCGCTGAGGGAAGCGGCCCGCGGCGGAGGGAGGGGAGGCCGAGTCCTGGAAGCGGAGCTCCGCGCTGGGACTGGTTCCTTCGCAGCCATTTTCTGTCCAACCAAACAGCCGATTGGAGACGGGAGCCAACCAGGGCTGCATTGGAGGTTTGTGTCTCGCTTCGGCCAATGATCGCTCCTAAACCGACTCCACTTTAGCTCGAATGAAATGTCCGTCTCCTCCCGGCGCCGTCCCCGCCGCCAACGCCGCCGCGGCCGGGGGCACTCGCCTCCCTCCCGCCCGCCCGCCCTCTCGCCCGGGCCGGGGCCGCGGCCGGCGCCCGGGAGGCCGCTCCTGCTGCGGGCCGGGCCGGGCAGCGGGCGCGGGGCCGCGGCGCGGCTCTTTGTGCGCCGGGCCGAGGAGCGGCGGGACGCGGGCCAGGCCGCCTCCCGCTCGCCGCCGTTGAGCTCCGGGCCCGCGGCCGAGGAGGGGCTGCGGGGCACCGTCGGAGCCCCCCTCTCGGCGTCACCCGGGGCCGGCTCCATTTTGTGCGGGGACCCGGCCGGGGAACGCGGGCCGGGCCTCTTGCCCCCGGCCCCGGCTGTGACCCCTCGGCCTCGGCCGCAGCGCGAGTCCCCAGGGGGGTGCCCCCCTCCCGCGGGGCCGTGGCCGGGCCCGGCCGCTTTGTCTGCCCGCGCACCCCGGGCGGGAGGCGGGCGTTGGGCGCGGGGCCCGAGGTCGGCCCGGCGAGTCGGGGGATGCGCGCCAGGGGCGTGCGCCCCGCACTCGGGGGACTGACAGGTCGGCCGGACCCGGCCGTGGGGCTGGAGCCACCCCGGGCACCTGAGTGGGGAGGAAGCGAGGTCCCGGGGAGGAAGGAATGGCTTTGGTTTCCCCGCAGCCTGGTTTACACGTAAAGAATGCAGCCATCTGGCGGCTTGCGGTCCCTGGACTTGCCCCGAAGGTGTGGGAAGGAAGCCTTTCGGATTGGACTGAGGTTTTAATCATCGGTGGTGGGAGGCGGGAGGATATGCAGGGCCTTAGGAACGGTAGTCTCCGAGAACAAAGAATTATAGAGCACCCACAAATCGTAATCTCGCCCAGAGTACTCTAACAAGGTAATTTAAACAAGGTTAGGTGGCATGCCACCTTTTAAAAAAAATGGCATCCCACTAACCCGCAAGGATTCCATAGTTCCGTGGTTCGTGCCACAAATCACTGGGATGGTTTCGGCTCTCTTAGTATGGAAACTAACAAACAACATAAAGTCATGAGGTGCACTGATCAATGTCAGTGGCATTAACAGATAGGGATTTTATTTGTAAAGTATTGAAAGTTTAACCAAAATTCCTTAAAAGGCAATTATTCCTTCCCTGCACTGCTCTTGTAGCTTAAATTAAGAATTGCTGTATATTGATGCAAAACTCTGGTTGTTGATGCCAAAGAATGGAGGGTGGAGGAAGGGACTACTGCTTTTCTTGGATACAAATTTGCATTTCTTCAAACATTAAACAGATGTATGCATTCCCTTGAGCTTTTACATATATCATAACCTGCCCTTAAGAAAATATATACCATATGAGGTGATAGTGTTTTTCTTTAATGTACTGAATCTAAATATATACTGAATCAACTATTTGGGTGACTGAATGTGGTGTGGTGTGATCCCCCCGCACCCCTTTCCAAGCGAAATACATAACTATATATAGCTTCTATATTTTAAGTGTACTGAGGGCTTTTTTTCCCGAAAGACACCCTCACAAAAATAACATTTCTAGCTTTAAGGAAGGACTTTTCTGGGCAATTTTGGAGTTAGAGGACACCATTTAAAAAGAAATTAGAAATTACTTTTAATATTATAGCAGATGTCAAGCAGTCTTTGCTGCCTGGACCTTTTTAATAGCATTTTAAAAATTGAATTCAGTGGCTACAATTTTTTCTGCTACTTACTGGATTTCATGCCTGAATGCATATCAGTATTTCTTCTCTCTTTAAAATTAACACTGGAAGGATGTGTTTTTGTTTTGTGCTTCCCTCCTCAAGCCCCATTTAATTGTTTCATTTGAAAAAAGGAAAAGAGCAAATGAGAAATGAAGGTTATAACATTGCAATTGATACTAATTTATTCAGCTATTTATGCCTTACAGTGAGGCTGAAGTGCTGTTCAGATGCGATTTTAGTCCAAAATGGTGGTGCTTCAAAATTAAAAATAAGGGTCTTGATTGTGTTGGGTTTTTTTTTTTTTAATGTTTTCTGGGAAGACTCTATCTTCTTTCCAGTATAATCTGAGATACTTAATTTAAAAGCATTATATTCTGAGATAAATATTTCCCCTTTTTGAGCTATAGAGTGCCTAAATCTCACTCTGAAACAGTAAGAAAAGCATTGCCAAAGCAGTTGATAAGTGGTGTGTTAATTCTTTAAGTAATTTAGATGTGTAATTTTTAGTCTCTTGTATATTACATTCTTTGGCCCCTATTTGGATTTGGTGTATTGTGAGGAATATTTTATTTTTTGAGACAGAGTCTGACTCTGTTGCCCAGGCTAGAGGGCCATGGCGTCAGCCTAGCTCACAGCAACCTCAAACTCCTGGGCTCAAGCGATCCTCCTGCCTCAGCCTCCTGAGTAGCTGGGACTAGAGACATACACCACCATGCCTGGCTAGTTTTTTCTATATATATTTTTAGTCGTCCAGCTAATTTTTCCTATTTTTAGTAGAGATGGGGTCTGGCTCTTGCTCAGGCTGGTCTCGAACTCCTGAGCTCAAACGATCCGCCCTCCTTGGCCTCCCAGAGCGCTAGGATTACAGGTGTGAGCCACCACGCCCGGCCTTGTGAGGAATATTTTAGTCATGTTCACATGACTAAATTCAGGGTTATGTTGGAAAAGCAATTGCCCCCTCCCTCCATGGAATTAACTTTTTTGGTAAGTTGCCCAAATTAAATCTTCCAATTCAATAAACCTTTGTTGGGTGCCTGCTTTTTATATCATTTTGTACCATGCATCCATTGATTAAGATTAGTAGACAGAATTATACATGCCCCCTTAAATTTTAGTAGAAAGAAAGCCTATAGGCTATACATACTTACTACTAATAGATGTTTTTCTTTTAGGTTGAAATAGAGCAAAGATTGGACACCTTTTTAGACAGGTGTTCTTGAGCACCACTGACAACACGGTTCTGACAGTATTTCATGACAGTAAGTATGTTTTACTGTTTTGATTGTGAATTAGATTTAAACAGTAATTGGCTGGAAACAAGATTATAACTGATTAATATAAGAGATGCCTGATAGTATGAATGCCTTTCAAGTCTAGACAGACAGTTCCTCTCTGCTCATTCCCCTTGCTTTCCTATTGTCATGTATTTGTATATGTTAAATGTTTCCCATGGGCCCCCAAGTGCTGTTGAGACTACAGAGTAGAAAGCCTGTCCCAGCTGTTAAGGGGCTGTCTCTGTAGCTGGTAGGGCTTTAGTTAAATTGAATACTTAGAGGACAGTTAGGTGCCAAATGGAAAATGCTGACTCTAAGTGTAGTAGAGGTGGAAAAAAGAGAGGTGTGGTGAGCCTGGGTAGTAGGGAATGTCGTGGAGGGAGCCCGTAGGCCTCAAACTGAGCCTTAAAGTATGGGTGGGATTTGGATAGTTGGAAGGTGTCACCAAAAGCAAAAGCCTGAAGACAGAAATGAATAACTTATGTTGAAGGGATGGGGCATAGAGGTGCATGGTTCAAGTGGAGATGTCACAGGATAATGTAGTAAAGAGATAACACTTGGCACATCTGGATGGTTAGTTCTGGATCTGCTACTACTATGTATCTGTGACCTTGGGCATCACAACTTATTTGAGCTGTGTTTGCTTCACTCCTAAAATGAAAGAACTACATTTGGTGATCCCTATACAAGGCACATTATAGCAGTAAGATTTTTATTAGCCTGGAAGATAGAGAAGAGTAAGAAGTTGAATTAGGATGAGTGGGCGATCTGGTCACCTAAAGCCATGAAAATGAGGTCTGGATTTGATGTAGGAGGCCTTTAGGAACTTTTAGGAATAGGTTCAAGCGCTATAGAAACAGTGTTGTAGTGAGATTGGTCTTAAAACAGTATGTTAAGGTGGGTTAAGTAGTAATCCAGTGGAAATAGGAAAGGGAGGGCATATCCAGGAGACATTTTAAAGAAGATAATAGATGAGGTAGAGCTTGAAGAGCTAGAAGAATCTAAGATGATGTGGGTATATTTAGCCTGGCAGAGTGGAAGGGTAGTATTCTTAATAGAATTGCAATAGTTGAAAAGGAAGGTGAGTTTCATTTCCTAGTATCTTAAATTTGCAGTGATGGGATATTAGACATGTCCTACAGGCATGAGTTGCTTGAGTGGCAGGTAGGATATTGGTTGTAGATTTGGGATTTAGCATAGAAGTGACATTTAGTGAGAGATAACGATAACCTTGGATGAAACTAGCAATTAGGGAGGGGGAGAATAAACCACAAAAGAATATTGCTGTGGATATCAAGAGAGGAGAGAATTCCAAGCATAAATGTGGGAACACAAGTAGCCAGCACTGCAGAGAACAGTCAAGTAAGATGAAGATAAAGTAGGATGAAGATAAGATCAGTGGTAGCTTTTTTTTTCTTTTTTTTTTTTTGAGACAGAGTGTCGCTCTGTTGCCCTGGGTAGAGTGCAATGGTGTGATCATAGCTTACTGCAACCTTGAACTCCTGGGCTCAAGCGATCCTCCTGCCTCAGCCTCCTGAGTAGCTGGGATTGCAGGTCCCAGCTGCACCACCCGCCCAGCTAAATTTGTCTACTTTTGGTAGGGACATGGTCTTGCTCTCGTTCCGGGTGGTCTCGAACTCCGGACCTCAAGCAATCCTCCCGCCTTGGCCTCCCAGAGTGCTAGGATTATAGGCGTAAGCCAGGTGGCACCTTTTAAGAGTGGTTTGACTGCTGTGTTGGGGTTAAAAAGCACATGTGAGGGAATTTAAATAGGAATGAAGAGGTGTATGTATAATGACTGTCAGGGTGAGAATGATAGCTAGACAAGGAGTGGAGCAGAATTAAGATTTTATATGTCTACACGTATATCTGTGAGTTTAATGAGGGAGACTAAGCATGTTTAAGGAAGAGTGAAGAGGTTGGCAAGGAGTGAAGATAAATTAGAGATGAGGAATCCTTGTCTTATTTCTTATCTTCAGAGAGGTCAAAGAAATGGGATCCAGAGAACAAGTGAAAGGGTAAGTTATGAGAAAGAAAACTCTGCCCGGAAAGAATGAAGAGAACTGTATTTGAAGGGACAGTAATACTAGGTTCCATTTACTGAGTTCTACTATGTATCGTGTACTTCGCTAGGTGCTTTTTATATGATAACTTCTGAGAGCAACCCATTTTAAAAATGGAGAAAAGAGGATGGTAAGTAACTCGTTCAAAGACTCAGCTAGGAAGTGGGGAGCCAAGCTTCAAACCCAGGCAATCTTTCCTAAGAGCCCGTGCTGCTAACCTCTGTCCTGTGTGTTTCTTAACCATTTCACCAATTCTGTCCTTGTTTGAGAAGCTCCTTTAAGTGTTTTCTATATATAATCAATAGACCTAGAATCGAAGGGGGACAAATTACAGATTTAGGCTTAAAGACCGTACGAAAAACTACCAGGAATGAAACTGTAAAGTACTTGGCTTCTGAGGCTCTAGATTTCAGTCCTGTTTACTGTGTCACCTTGGGCAAATCATTAGCCTCAGACACCTCAGTTTTCTCCCCTGCTTCACAGGGTCGTGAACATTGCATGAGACATTTAGAAAGTGTTCAATAAATGGAAGCATGTTAAAAAGGACACTATTTACTGTGTTTGTGTAACAAATTATTAGCATAATTTAAATACTGCTATATTAAAAAATAGGATAAAAATTTATCAGCCAGCCGTCCACTTATTTCATGTAATATTCTCGAGAGCAATGCTATCAATTCAACGAAATAATTAGAATAGTCATTAAAATTAATTTAATGGGATTTAACTACTCTTTGTCTATATTTATAAATTCCCTTCGGTCTAACAGTTCATCATTTTACCCATTCTCTTGTCATTATCCGACGTGCTTTTCCTTCTTTGTTGCCTAGATGAAATGCAACACTTTAGCTTTTCTATTGTCATACCAGGCCTGTAAGTGCCACACCTGGACATGTGGGTGCCACTGTAAATTCATGGTCGTCAGCTTTAGCTAGGCTCTGTGCTGCCCGACATGCCTCTTCCTTTCCTCTCCCATGCTCTGAGAATCCGAGCATTATCCTTGGTCCTTCCTCTTGTCTGTTCAGTCACTCACTAGGTCCTGATGGTTTTCCCCGCGAGAAAGCTCTCTAGTTGCTCTGCTTCTCTGGATCTCCAGCGCCGTCATCCTGGACCTGATGCTGGAGTGATCATTATCTTGCCTGAATTCCTGCCCTAACTGCAGCACTATAGTCCTCTTTAGTTTTCTGCCCTGTTCTTGCTCGCCTCCAGCTCATTTTCTGTACTGAACTGTAGCCAGACTGATCTTTTAAAAACAGATCTTCTGCTTAAAGCTCCTCTTTGATTTGCCCTTACCCACAAGGCGCTGCTTGATCCAGCTCCTCCTTGGCTCGTTCCAATCCACCAGTACTGTATTTCTTGTTTTTCTCTGCCTGGAACATTATTTTTCCAACTTTCTTTGCCTGACTGATTTCTGTTAATCTTCCAGTCTCAGTTTAAATGTCATTTCCTAAGACAGCCTTACTTGGCCCCTCAGACTAGTGAGGTCCCTTTTGGAATAAGCTCACATAGCATGTAACAAAACATCTTTATTTTTCTTAGTACTTGGCACTAGCAATTAGTTAATTATTTGTAATTATTGAGTAGCTATATATAACATTTATGGAGTGCTCCCATTGTCCTATGCTGTCTTTATATGGATTATCTCCTAACCTGTACAGGAGCCTTGTGAGAGGTTAAGTCCTGTTCTCATCCAGCTTGCTCA
>RJWJ010048895.1:0-10443 GCA_004363605.1 Indri indri | reverse complement strand
TGATCATATACTACATTCCTCTGTTTGTCAATTTTTGAATTTCTATTCTATTTTTAGCGATTATCATTTATTTATATTTCAATATAAACTTCATAATTAGTTTGTCTTGTTTTCAAAAAGTCCTGTTGAAATATTTATTGGGATAACATTAAATTACAGATTAATCCGGGAGGCGATGTTTTATATTGAGTCTGCCTGTAGTATCGAGGAGGAGAAAGGAGGTATGACAAGAACTTTAGAACTGTCTAGAAATGTCCCTGGACCTAAAACACGCAGCTCATCACAAGACCAGGCATCGCCAGCCCTCGGTGGACACCTGCTTGTGCAGCACGCGGTGCAGCTGCTCGTCAGCTCACACTGACCTTCCCGCCTCCTTTGCTAACAAGATGTGCCAGCAGAATGCTGCAGCGTGGCTGAACATCTCCAATTCCTGTCCCGTTTGTCACTAGGCTTGGCCATGTAAGTGGAGCATCACATGGAGCTTCTGAGAATTCTTCATAAAGGCGACGGAGCAAACCCTTCTCTTGTCCTTTCCTCCTCCCAGCTGCCTGCGATGCACTCCCGGCGGCTGGAACTCAGGAGCCGTGGAGGACCACAGAGCTCCACGCGAAGATGGCAGGGCCGAGAGGCAGGCGAAGTCGGGGTCTCTGGGGGCTGAGGAGTGGCCACAGTTCTAGACTTCTGTATTAGTCAGGGTTCTCCAGAGAAACAGAACCAGTAGGAAATCCATGTCTATGTCTATGTCTATCTGTATCTATATGGAATTGCTCCTGCAATTACGGAAGCTGAGCAGCCCCACTCTCTGCCGTCTGCAAGCTGGAGAACCAGGAGAGCTGGCCGTGCAGTTCCGGTTCAAGTGCAGGAGAAGACCAACGTCCCGGCTTTACAACTGTCAGGCAAGAAAGCGAATTCTCCGTTACGCTGCCTTTTGTGCTATTCAGGTCTCCAGTGGATTGGGTGGCCACCTGCTTAACTCAGTGCACTGATTCAAATGTTAATCTCATCCAGAAACAGCCTCTCAGAAACACCCATAATGCTGCTTGACCAGGTGTCTGGGCACTCCGTTGCCCAGCTGAGTTGTTACATACAATTAACCATTACGACTTCCCACTGCTAACCGGTTTCAACCACTGTCATTTTGGATTTTTCTTCAACATGCTGCTGAATGTGGTCCTGCTCATCCAGAGCATAAGGCAAAGAGAAGTGGGCATCTTCATCCACAAGCGCGTCGCGCAGAGGCTGCGGACACCAGCAAGCCAGCATGCTCAGCTGCGATGCCGGTGGGAGGGCCTGTGAGGTCGCAGCTGGTGCGGTAGGGGTGGGGATGGGGCAGGGAGGGCTTCCGGGAGGGCAGGACAGCTGAGCAGCGGCTCGAAGGCTGCGTGCGATTTTGTCAAGCAGGGAGCACAGCGTGGGCGATCTAGGAAGAGGAAGCGGCACGAGAAAGGGGGAGAAAAGAAAAGGCCGCGGTTTACTTAAGGGGAACTGTGAGAAATGTGGGGTAACCAGATTGTATGTGTGCAAAGCCTAGGTCAGTGGTTGGACTTAAAAGGTTTGAAAAACCATAATGAATTGGGGAATAACTTGTAGCACAACAGTTACAGCAGTTCAGAAATATGCTTCTAAGTCTAAAATAAAAGTTAATGGAGAAAGAAGCACTTGGTACAAAACTTACAGCTGTGGTTCTCAGCCTCGCTTTCCCCATTCGACACAGGCTCACGTCAGTGACGAGGTTCCGTCAGCGCAGGCTCTCGCCCTGGGTGAGCGTATCCGTCTCCATTGAACGCGTCTGCAGATTGAACAGCTGAAACCGGATACATCCTCGGGGAGCTGTCCTTCCCCTCTCTCAACTCCCCTCCTGTCTCTCAAGAATCGCTGCTGACCGCTGCCCTTCGCCGGAGCACACCGATTCTGCAAAGCCAGGAGTGCCTGTGTTGCTTTTTCTTTTTCTTTCTTTTTTTTTTTTTTTTGACTCTTTTTTTTTGTCTCTCTCTGTCGCCCAGGGTAGAGTGCGGTGGTGTGATTATAGCTCACAGCAACCACAAACTCCTGGGCTGAAACGATCCTCCTGCCTCAGCCTCCCGAGTAGCTGGGATTACAGGCATGAACTGCCACACCCAGCTAATTTTTCTACTTTGTTTTTGTAGAGATGGGGTCTTGCTGTTGCCCAGGTTGGTCTTGAACTCCTGGGCTCAAGCAATCCTTCTGCCTCAGCCTCCCAAAGTGCTGGGATTACAGGCGTGAGCCACCACACTTGGCCTGTACTGCTTTTTATTCAAAGTAAAAGACCCGTCAATGTGGATTTTGATAAACAGATTATGTATAAAAAGGAAAATAATTTTATTATATGTATAATTTATTATACATATGTATAATATGTATAATTTATTATATGTATAACCCAAATGCTGCCTGGCTCTTCTTGGTTCAGGGGTACAAGTGACAAATTAGCAATAAAAGTCTAAGTTTGCTCCAGAAGAGTCCTTCTGCATGGTCGAATCTACATGCTCCAAAGTGCCCGTTTTCTGGACAGGAGTGACGGGGGCTGTGTTCCCCAGTGGTCTCCCTCACTGTCCTGGGCTCTGGGAGTCCACACTGCCTGGACTCACCTCCAGCAGGTTCCAGGGTCACTGGCTTTGACAGCTACAGCTGCTGCTCTGTTTACCTTGGGAACATATTCCCCTGGCCCTTCCCTCTACCACAAGAGCAGACGCAGACCAAGCAGAAGAGCAGGCCTCTGGGCATCACGGTTCAGACGTCTGTAGCTGTTAGCAAGAGCTGGCTGCAGCTCGGGGGTAAGTGGCCATGTTCATGGGGTACCTGCCATAGGGTATTTGCCAGCCTAAACCCCAACCTACCTCCGTGCTCTAGGGAACAGCTCCTCCCACCCCCTCCCCTCAGGAGTATTTCCAAGCCCTTCTGGGCTCCCCGGAATCCAGGCCCAACAGCATGAGGTCGGGAGGGAAGAGACATCCTATTTCACCTGTCCAGGGATGGCCTTCCTTGCCCTTCCGGGGATGGCTGGCAGAGGGCAGCTCCACTCCCCTGGGGCAAAGTGCCCCCCTCTGCCTACAAGGACATGGTCTTGCCCTGATACCCTGATGCCACTTCTCTCAGAGGGCAAGGGTCTATGTGCATCAGAACCAAGTGGAACATGTGTAAATAATCAAGACTCCTGGGTCCCATCTCAGACTCATTAAATCAGAACATGGGAATGGGACCTAGAATCTGCTGGCAGAGACAGCAATGCCCATGCATTCCTTGGAGTCAGAAGCTTTGGTCTTAAATATTACACATGGGGACATCAGGGGTACAGTCTGCACCAAGCTTTCGCTGATTTGTTAATCCCGTGTGAAGAGCGGGTGGGATTTACCAATCTCCTTCAGTCTGCAGGGTCTCAGCTCTCGAGCTCCACTCAAACAGGGACACACATGTTCACAAAGGTCCGTGCCCAAGCAGGCAAATGTTGTCTAACACCTCGCTCGGAGGCTTTTCCCATCAGGTGACCCGACCTGGGGGAGGCAGCTCTATCTGCATCTGGGGCCGCTTGTACCCGAGCATGGGAACAATAAGGCTTTTTAAGGTCTTGGCTTCTCAAATGTCTTTTTCAGAGATCTGCAAACAGAGGCTTTGCTTTTTGATTTGCATAACCAAATGCTTGGGTCAAGTGGTTTCACTGGAACAAAGAGCAGTCTACACCCACCACTGCTGTGGGACAGGGGCCATGGGCCTCCCGGGAAGGGTGACAGTGGAACTTAAGGGGAAGGTTGCACCCAGACCAAGAGAGTGGTCCCGGGAAACAGGAGCAAGTGATCAGCATACTAATGGACCACAAATGTGGTTGTTCTGTTTTTTAGTTAACACCATGGTTTTTTTTTTTTTTTTAAACTGAGCCATCAAAATAAAGAGTTCAATTTTAAAAAAAGAGAAATGGTTAATCATGCACTTTATTGGGCTCTTTTAAAAATGTATTTCAATAAAGTTTTACTGCTGGCTAAAAAACAAACAAAACTGAGCCAACACTTTCAAACCAAAAGTTTCAGGCCGGTGTGGTGCCTCACACCCATAATCCCAGCACTTTTGGAGGCCAAGGCAGGAGGCATTGCTTGAGGCCAGGAGTTCAAGACCAGCCTGGAGACCACCCCACCCCCAATCTCTAAAAATAAAAAATAAAAAATTAGCCGGGCATGGTGGCATGTGTCTGTAGTCCCAGCTACTCAGAGGCTGAGGCAGGGGGATCCTTGAGCCCAGGAACTTCGGGCTGCAGTGATCACACTATACTCTAGCCTGGGTGACAGATTGAGACCCTGTCTCTGAAAACAAAGAAGTTTCAAATAAAAATCCAGATTTCCAGCTTTTCTGGAAAAATTCAGAAGAGTGATAGCAGCAGACCTGCCTTCAGCCCAGCAACAGTGTCGCGGAGCTGCGCGGCGGCCACGCTGCAATCCTGGTGCCTGCTGCCCGCGCTCCCCCACGAAGCAGCTCCCCAGCACTCGCGATGCTGCCTGCCGCCCCTCGGCCTGCTGGCCCCGGATGCGGTGCGCGTGCTCTGGTCTGCACGGGGCAAACTCGGTCTCCCCCAAGCACCTGATCACACCACTGTCTAATAAGCTCCTTTCCACCAGCCTTTCCAACGTTCAAGCAACTTGGAAAGAATATTTTTCCATGCCTCATGCCAGAGACCTGGGCTGCCATTTTCTTGTCTTTTGCCTGGATTTGGCCAAGTGGCGTGTTTCTCCTGGAAACTTGGCACCATCAGGGCGCCCACTGTTACCTGAGAAATTCCCCCCCTGTAGCACTTTAATGCCCGCAGAGCTTACGAGCTGGAGGTGAATGTCTGAAGCAGGGGGAATTGAGTATCGAATCCCAGTATTGCTGTGTCCAGGGCAGCAGCCTTTGCTACTGAGGGTATGAGGGTCCTTTTAGGATCCTTCCTCTGTCTCCTCACTGCTGAAATGTCCCAGCAACTTCCCTTGGGAACTGATTTTTAACACAGTTCTATTGTATATGGCCCTTTGTGAAAAGATTGTAAAGGTTTTTAAGGGTAAACCCACCAAGGGAGTACGTCCCAGGCAGGAGCCCAGAAAGGTTCCCTGAAAAATCTATTCTTTTTAAATTTTAAAACTAGACAGAAAAAGCCTTGAGATTCCAAATTTTGTTCAAAAACTATTAAGACAGGGCCATGCTACTAATTTTATTCTAAAAAAGATAACTTCTATACATGTTCCAATAGCAATGACGTTGATCTGGCATCTTAATGAAACTTAAAATGTGACTTAATTAAGTGGTGTTTTAAAAGCACTAAAAGGCACCCGAATGTCTAGCCTGTTGAAGCACACAGCACTTTTGCCTTTGGTCGGGAGCAAGCCGCGTTTCCTGGTTCTCTGCAGGGAGGAATTTGTTCAAGAAGGCAGAAGGCAGCGGGAGCTGACAGAGGCTGACGGCACATTTCTTCAGACATTTCCGGCAAGAAAGTTCTTCTTAAACAGCGACAGAGGAGGGTTGGGCCCCATGGACAGGTGGCCTTTATGTCAAAGTCTTGATTTTATTTTAAGTGTTTATTTGAAAAATACTCCTTGCACACACTCAGGAAGCAAAAATCAACCCAACACAGGAAACATTTACAATGTGGAAGGCAGGATAGCCCGTGGGCCTCCTCCCACGCCCCACCCCACTCTCCTCTCCAATCCCACGGCCCAGAGGCAAACCCGGTGGCTGATGCTGATTCAGACATCATTTACCTCTGATCTGAACTGGGACACAGAGCTCCGGGCACAGGCATCTCAGGTTTTTCTTAGGATCCGTGTGCAGTCTCGCCTTCCGTGCCCTCCAGCTCTGGGAAGAAGGGCAGGTCCTGGTGGCCACAGGCTGCTCTGAAGGCACAATCACAGCCTGGGGCTGGGGGAGGATGCGGAGGAGGGCGAGGGGGCTGCCAGGGGGAGCACTTGCTACCAGGTCGACGTCAGGTTTGCAGAGCCGGAGGAGCTGAAGCGTCCACACTGATTACAGACTGGGAAAGCCAGCAGTTTCGGTTCTCAGCAGAAAAGTTTGGGCAGTGAAAGCAGGAATCACTGCTCAAGGAGGGAGAAATTTCTTGATTCGAGACAGAAAACTGAGATAGTCAACCAATGCTTTAGTCACGTGGGAAAAGGCTCAACATAAAATGTTAAGTTAAAAAAAAGGGAGAAAATTGTGTCCAGATAATGTGACCCCAAATGCGTGAAGTCGGTTTCTGTGTATGTCTATCTCTTTACGAATATTCAGACAGAAATAGAAGAAACTCAAACTGAAATATATCAAAATGTCATTAAATTTGTTCTTTATCATTACCTTATTATTTCATTTTTCTTTAATGAAAATCGATTTCTCTTGCAATAAAATGTTTATATTGAAACAAAGAACGCTACATCTGCAGTGACTGAAGCTGGTTGGTCTTTGACAGAAAGAGACTAAATCCAGGGTGACTAAAGACATGTGAAAACCAGCATCGGACGGACACTGGGAGGAAGAACTTTTTTGAGCCTCAGTTTCTCAGTAAGGAGATGATTAAATATTTCCAAAGAGTTCTACGTGATCCAAAACCTCCAGATCAACTCTGACAAGTGCAGCTCAGGCTGGGGTTTTAAAATTATATCCTCTATTTCTTCACGTGCGGGAGAGAACTTGTGCGAGCGCTTTCATCTTGTGAGGTCGGCCTTTGAGGTTCTGGGGCAGGCGGGTTTGAGGCTGCCTGGGGCGATGGTCAGGACGGGCGAGGCGAGGCTGCAGGGGTGCCCTCCGAGCCAGCTCTCGGCTCTCGGCTCTCGGAAGGCTCTGAAAGCCCTGCCTTTGCACCACACGTTCCCAGGGCCCCAGTGTCTTCTAGGGAATCCAGCTTTCTTCCGAAAGGTACAAGGCCTTCTTACCACGACCTCACATTTAGCGTCGCTAGGTAAGTATCTGCATGTGTCCCTTCCTTTACGCTACGGTTGAGAACATGCGCTGCAGTTCGGCGCACAGGACCTGAAGGATGAAGAACACTGTTTTGACGTGACTGATTTTTACACTGACTGTAGCTGAAGTCCTCTTTACCTCTACCGGACTCTGTTCTCCTCCAAATGGACGGGGGAGCCGCTTTGTGTTCTGCCCAGGACTCCTTCGCGTCCTCCTTAGAACGTCCTGTTGACAGGCTGATGCAAGAGAAGGTAGGTCATTTTCTTGTTTTAAATGAGAATAACCAAAGATTTGATTTCAGCTAATTTTATATTAGCAATTTTAAATTTATTCCATCAGGAGCCAGAAATAAATTTGTAGGAATAGCCAGGTTTCCAGATACTGACATTAACTTTGGGTTCGCACACTGAAAGACCTCTAGTCCACACCCCAAGCCCCCCTCCCCCTGCACCAGCCCCTCTCTAATCTTACCTAGCTCTTCACTTACTATCGAATGGCTTCTCGATGCTTCTGGCAACTCTGTGTTATTAGTAAGGGACGGCACCTTGTTATTAGATTGCATTTTATTATTTCCTTCAGCTCAGTGCGCACCTAATATCGGAGGGCTCTCCCCATGGGTCGAGATTGAGAGATGCTGCACATGATGTGGTTTGATTATTTCTGGGCCCCTGCGCAGCCAGGTGAGAGACCTGATGCTGTGCAAGCTGATGGACAGGCGGGCACCGCCCTGCTCTGATGGGTAGAGCGCAGCGTCCATGCCCCAGCAGGGCCACTTCTGTCTGCATCACAGAATGGCTGGGGGCAGCTGCCTTTCTGCCCACTTGGGACGCCCGTTGCGTGAGGAGATCAGTAGGCATTCAGCACGGCTATCCTGGCCTTTTCACACAGTGGGTCTAATTTTCCATCGCCTCCTAGGGAAACAGATAGAATTTTCTTTTGGCCAGCTTTATATACAATGCAATGTCCTATTAGATACATACACAGCTTCCACCCACAGTGCATTTTCAAAGGCCACAGGCATGTAAAATGTTAACTGGCCACTGATAAGAGTGTTGGTGGATTGCGAAAGCTTTTACTTCTGAGCGCAGGGAGGCATGTGTGGTGCCAGACCGCCAGGCCAGAAAGTCTCCTGGGCGAAGAAATCCCCTAGAACATTGCTGATAACGCCATGCCCTGCTGGCATATGGACTCTAATTGTCTTAGTAAGTCTAGATACAATAAACAAATGGAACAAAAATAGCTTTGGAAAAAAAAAAAGAACTCATTATTAAAGTGCAAAAAACCTATTATCCTTAAATTCCATCAGATCACTCGAAGGGCTTAACTTCATTTTCTTTCCCTTCTGTTCCCAGAGCATCCAGCACTTCCCTTTGTGTGGTTCAGGACACTCCCGTCTGTGCCACAGGGCATAGGGCTTGCAGTATGAATTTGAAACTCAGAAAGAAGCTCAGTTTGAATCCAGACACAACACACCGACCATTTCAATTAGAAATTGAGGGACTCTTCAGAGGAGGCAGAAGGCTGGCTGGGAACCTTGCTCGAGGGCTTACCAAACTCCAAGTCCTTGATGCTACAGTGGAAGACCACCTCTTCATTCACCACGAGTTCCACCGCACCCCAGTCGTCTATCTTCTCTAGGATGACCTCGTGTCCATCTCTGGCCAGCACAGCTAGAGAAGACAGAGAAGGAGGTGGGCGGCAGGGTCAGGCTTCAGATCACAGGTAGCTGTCATCATGGATGACAGTAGCGTGTCTGCCCCCGGTTGCTATGGGTATAACTATCCGCCTTGGCAGGCCCTTGGTGCTGGCCCTGTGCCCTTTCCTTTGATGAGAACCACAGCCAGAGGCCTGACAATTCAGCTTTCCGTTGCTGTTTCCCCAGACCCGTGTGATCTGTTAAACAATGAGCTTTCTCTAGGAAAGGGTGACTGGGCTTTCCAGAGGATGCCTTGGAGGGACTCAGGTGATTAGGCAACTTCTCACCCTGCTGATGGAAATGCAGATTGGTCCCCTCTTCAGAGGGCAGTTTGACGGTACATACCACAAGCCTGAAAAACCCATTCTGATCTTTGGCCCAGGAAATTGTACTTAAAAGAAACCTTCCTAAGGAAAAAAACTAGAAATACAGGCAGGTTTTTGCAATAAGATGTCCTTTCTATATTATCATCAAAGCAAAATACTGGGAACTTACATGTCCAATAATAAGAAAATGGTATGTCCATATAATGAGATTTTATTTGGACATTTAAAAAATGTTTAGGTTTTTTATATTTCAAGTTTTTAATACTTTAAGCAAAAATACTGATAAGCAAAAATACAAGATATGAACATGTATAACATATATTAAAATATATATTCAATATTAATTAAAATATACATGTAAGGAGGAAGAAAATATCACCACCGTGATTATCTCTCTGTGCTAAGACTATATGAAACTTTCCCCTTTTTATTCTTTCAACATTTTCCAGATTGTTTATAATAATCAGAAAAAAGGTTTTTTAAAAAAATCTAATGAACTAACAACCTTTTATATCTGCATTTTGGTTATCAGTTACATTCAGTGGCTCCTTCCCCTGAGATCAGCCATGGAAAAACAATTCGGTTTAATCTCTGGGTGGAAGCCCAAGGCTGTGTGGGTCAGAAGAAGTGTTGAGCATGGACAGACAGAGCTCTATTCTCGCCAACCAGTTTCCCCCAGTCGCCTTGGTGCGTTCGCCCTGGAACACTGACATTGGAGTGGGCGTGCCCTCCCCCCCCAACCGCATTTCTGGTAGAAAGTCCCACTCACCCCGAGATATAGACACCACAGTGGGTGGCTCGTAGCCACCTTTGGCAGCCTTCATCTGCTGGTGAGAATTTTGGTTAGGATGGAACGAGAAATCAGGTGGGTGGCATGTTTTTTAAAGTTTTAGCATTTCAATCAGTCTTACTAATTGGACTGGTGAAAAGCAGACCGTTATGTCAGCTAATTGCATTTAATGACAGAGACAATTGCTGTTTCAAAATGTTGGCGTGTCCACTTCATCTTTCAATCAGTTCAAGAACATCCAGCCCCAGCTGTGAACATTTTAATTGCGTGATTTTAATTTCACTTCTGGAAAGGAACTTCAGAAAGAGACTCAGCGAGGATCTCCATTAACAAGATAATGCTCTTTGGGCACCTGGTGGTGGCCCTAATCGACCTGCATCACCTAATGCCTCTCTAAAGGACACCCGCATCTTTTTTGTTGGCGTATTTATGATATTGTATCCTGTTTAAGTGTCTAGTATTAAACATCTTTGAAGAAGGCACACAGCTTGGGCCGGGACTTGCTTAAATGAAGCAGTCCCGCTGGTCTGGAAGGGCGTTCATCTAGGGGGACATAAAGGCAGTCTGCCGGCAGAGATTTCTGGGACCCCACACCCCCCAGCAGCACCCCCTCGGGAGGGGAAGCCGTGTCTGTCTGAAGACACTCCAGGAACTCAGCTTGACAGGAAGGAAGTAGGAGCAAAACAGCTTCTCCATTC
>RJWJ010048894.1:0-10430 GCA_004363605.1 Indri indri | reverse complement strand
GGTTAAGCTCATGGGCTCTGGAGTCTGACAACCTGGCTTCCGGTCCTGGCTCTGGCACTTACCAGCTGTGCAACCTGGATCAAATCACTTAACCTCTCTGAGCTTCCATTTCCCCACTGTAAATAATAGTGGTACCTACCTCATAGAGTTTCTGAAAATTAAGTACATTAATATACATAGAGCACTTGGCACACTGCCCGAATCAGTGGTAGCTAGAGTTATTTTTATCATTATCAGGTACGTTGGCCTGGAGAGCTGGGAAACAGCTGCATATAGAAAATGAACGTGTTTCCCCAAGTTCATGGCTATGGCTGAGTTTTCTTTGCAGGGCCAGGTGGGGGCTCTAGAGAGGGAGGAACTGGGGTGGTGGCTGGAGGGCTGTCCTAATGAGGAACGGGCGGGTGGTGCTTATAGGCCTGGCTGCTTTGAAACCAGATAAAGGCTCTGGTCACCTTCCGGGTTAAGAAACATGTTTATTTGTCCACACCACACCTCTCTCCTCCAGGTTGCCCCGAAAGAGGCCCCCACTCCTCCTGGGGGTGCAGGGCAGGGGTCACAAGCTGGATAAGACCTGAGGCAGTGGCACCTGCCCCTGTGTCTGTGCACGGGCAGGAAAGAGGGTTGGAATCAGCTGGGAAGAGCCACTGGCCTGGGAAATAGGTGGGGAGGGGTCCCAGAGGACCCCACCTGGCTGCTACCCGGCCTCTCCATCAGGCGGCAGGAGAAGGGGGCTCAGTGACCTTGAGCAATTAAGGCCTGATGGTCACAACCTGGTCCACCACTCAGGGAAGCAGGTGCCCCCGCTGGCCTTGTGCACACAGGCAGCCTGGGCCCTGGACCAGGCCTCCCCCCCTCGGGCTGGGCCTGCTAATGCGGCTCAGCTCCTCCAAGGGCAGAGGGGCCGAGCTCCTGGCAGGTGGGCTGGGGGGTGGGTGAGCAAAAGTGAGAATGTGTCTGCTAGGGTTCTTTTAACTTCTCCAGAAAGGTCACCAAGGGGTCTCTGTTACAAGCAGTGTTGAGCCCTGTACGATTTTCTCATACAATTTAATCTGCTCCCTGGATGGCCTCCAGTGTGCGAGCCACTGACAATCACCAGTCTCTGCAATCGATTTCCTGGAAGTGGCGGCCCAGCCAGCAGCCACGTGATGGATGTGTGAGAGGTGGGCTGGTTCAGCTGAGGCTTAGCGGGTGCGGGAGCCCCAAGCTGCCCTCCCCCACTGCAGCAGGGTCCCCCAATTGTAGGATGCATGCACTTCTGCTCACCAGGTCCGCTTTGAGGTGCCAGTGCCTGGGGAACCACTGCCGCGTGTGCACAAAGAGGCACAGACGAGCGTGCTCGGTGCAGGATCGTTCGTATGGTAAGAATCGGCACGCCCGGTCTGCTCCTCAGGCGGGGCTGCCGCTTCTGAGTGCGGACAGCGCCCCCTGGAATTGTGCAGAGCCACCATTTCCCACAAATGCCAGACTCATGCTGCCAGGGCTGGGCAACCAGGACCCCGAGTGAGGGTGGCAGGGGGAGGGCAGTGGCTGAATGGACTGTGTTACATCCACACATGGAATATTATGCGGATGTTAAAAAAAAAGAACGAGCATGCTCTGCATTGCTCACATGAGAAAACGCCCAGGATGTGCTGTCGGGGGAAAACTGCAGTGCAATGCGGTCAGCACGACGTCCTTTGTGTAAAATCAGAGCAAACAAAGATCCCGACGTCACACGCATGGGGTGTGTATTACATGTGTAAATGCCCAGAAAACGTCTGGGAGGACACACAGCAAACTGCTCACATAGGTCATTAGTGGGAAAGCAGCGATGTTTTCTTATTCCCAGAAATGGGAATAAACGGAGCTTTTCGCTTTTTTTCTCTCTTTACCTTTGTGCTCATTTTTTTTTTCATGGAGAAAAAAAACTGCAAAAAAAAAAAAAAAAGGAAAGAGAAGAACATTGCCCTCCTTCCTTCCAGCTTGCTGCCCAACTCCCGCATCTGCTTGGTCCTGCTCTTTGTCATACTTCTTGGGAGAGCAGCTCCCTCCACGGCCCCTAGTTTTTCTGCCAAGGAGGAGCCCTGGGCGGCAGAGCTGGACGTTCCCTGCACCCACATCAAAAGGGCCTTGTCGCATTTAAGGGGCCAAAACATCCCAGCCCCGTCCTGGACTCCTGACCCAAGGCCCATGCTGTGGTGGCCCTGTGGTGCAGTGGACGCTATAGAGGCTGCCTGTGGGGTGAGGAACCCCTCGTGTGGGCCCACAGCAGGGGACACGTGTGGGAAGGGGCCCGCAAGGCTGGGAGGCTGGGGGAATACAGCTATGTCAAGTAAAGCTCCTTTCCCTAGCCTCCCCCTGATCCCTCCATCCTAAGGGGTGGCGGGAAGGGAGATGAATGGCTTTGCCTCCTGCCTCTGTGCCTGGTGTGGCCCCACTGTGGCACTGGTGGAGCCTTCAGCCAGTGAGGATTATGCTACAGCCACCACTCTGGTCTGTGTCAAAGGGACTTTGCTTCTAAAGTCCCCAGTGCCAGGCTAGTATCCCTCAAACTCTGTATCTGGCCTGGCACTGCCCGCCTCATCCTGCCAGGCCCTGGGCAGGGGCTGTGGCCCTCCAGGGCTCTGCTCTGAGGGAGGAGCCCTTCCATCCTGGAGTCCTGTGTGGCTGCCAAGCCCACCACGGGCCCAGCCTCCATCCCTGGGGAGCCTTTGCTTCCTCCTTCCTTGTTCTAGAAGGAAACACGAAGACTGGGGGCAGGACACAGGATTCCACACGTCTTTGGTGCCAGAAGCTCAGCTCAGTTCTTGACACCACAGTCCATCAACCCCCCTAACCACGCCATCCTCTAGATGAGGCTCTTAGACCTGGGGGCGGGACTTGGCTGCATGCACAGCCAGCAAATAAGGAGCTGAGACCTGTCCCCAGGTCCTCCCACTCCCGCTGGTGCCCACTCTACCCCGGGGGGCAGCCTTGCTGCTTGGTGGGCTTCGGAGAAGGCTCCCAACCGTCACTCCTGGCGAGCAGAGAACCTAGCATGGAAGGGGGCGTGGCAAGGCCCCAAGCTGGGTAAGGAAAGTCCGAGGGGAGACCGGCTCCCAGGGGCTCCTGCGGGCTCCCTGGCCCACCCTGACCAGCCCTCTGCAGGGGCTGCCTCCAGGGTCTTTCTTGCCTCCCCGTCCTCCACCCTTTCCTGCTGGCGCTGGCTTTTCCTCACTTAGGGGGCTCAGACCCTGCTCGTGGAAGTCGGGGTCAGCCAGGCCTTGGCCCCCCTCAGGGACTTGTTGGCTTTTGCTCTGGCACAACACTTTCCCCAGCTGGATCTGCAAGACCCCTTCTTCTAAGCTCTCAGCCCTTCCTGCCAACCTTTCAGCCAAGACTGTGTTTTCTAGGACAGCAAATCGGCAATGTCTGACGGTTAACATGGCTCCAATCCCAGCTCTGCCATCACCAGCCGTGTGACCTTGAGAATGTCTCCGAATCTCAGTTTTTTCACCTTTGAAATGGGGATGATGAAAGCGGTATTCCTAGGGCTGTTGCGAGCATCAGTATATGTACACACATGATGGGAACACCTCTCCGCCTGTGGCTCGCACTCTGTGTGTTACTGTCGTGTCTTTCTTCCTCCAAGTTCCTTCAGGAAGGATGGGTTATTCTGCAGACCCGTGGCTGGGAAGAACGCAGAGTGGGCTGGACGGAAGCCAGGCCGTGGGCCCGATGCAACTGCCAGATGGTGCTTTTCTCAGCACGGTATGAGGAAGAACAAGTTCATGTGCCAGTTAGGGTGGTGGCGGAGACCAGCAAGGGGAGTGACAGAGGCAAGGCTTCTAAAATGCTCTGCGTTTGCTCCCTACCTTTCCCCAAAGCCTGTGACCTCCAAAACCCACTGCCCCCTTTTCCTTCGGGTTTTCGGGACTCTGATCACTTTGTGAAAAGCCCTGTGCAGAGGTGGGGCGGCTGGGAAGAGGAGGAAATGAGACAGGTGGGGATGCTGGATAGTGGCTGGCTCGGAATGTGCTCAGCCTCCGACAGGTTCTACGGCGGTGTTTAATAGCAACTGTGGGCAAAGCCCACGTGAATCTCCCAAGCTGATTGTGGTTTCTCTTGGCTTCCTTCTCCCTGCAAGAGACCTTAAAAAAGAAAGTCGTTCTTTTTTTTTTGGAGACAGGGTCTCACTCTGTCACCCAGGTTAGAGTGCAGTGGCATCATCATAGCTCACTGCAACCTCAAACTCCTGGGCTCAGGTGATCCTCCTGCCTCAGCCTCCCAAGTAGCTGGGACTGCAGGTGTGTGCCACCACGCCCGGCTAAATTTTCTATTTTTTTGTGGAGATGAGGTCTCACTCTTCTTCAGGCTGGTCTTGAACTCCTGAGCTCAAGCAATCCTCCTGCCTCAGCCTCCCAAAGTGTTAGAATGCCACTTGACTCTGAGTCTGGAGGGCTGTTTGGTTGTCACCAACTTTGATTTATTCCTGGGCTAATCCAGCGAGCAGGTGCGACCACACCCAGCCCATCCAGGCGTAGCTGGGGAACCAGCAGCCAGTTCTTCCCTGTTAATGAACCTGGCTTTGACGGCTCACATTGCCAGCACCCAGCTGGCTCTCAGGCCCTTTGCAGATGCTTCTTGAGGACAAGGAGTGTCTCTTGGAAAGGAAACCCAGGAGGACTAAGGCACTTCCCCAGCAATGGAATACATTGTGTGATCGGTGCTTCCTGGAAGCCAAAGCATTGTCAAGATCCAGTGACCAGGGCCTCTAGAAGCCTCTCCATAGTCACTCCCATCCTCTTACCTTGGCCAGGCTGGACTCCCAGGTGACCTGCTACTCCTTAAGGGTCTCTAGGGCAGAGGACCCTGTGGCCAGGCCTCCCAGTGACGCAAGATGATGCAGTGCTGAGCTGCTTTGCGTGCCTGCAAGGCCACTGTAACCCAGCCACTGTCCAGCTCCTGTCAGGCCACCCTCAGCCGCAGGGCTGGCTGCTGCCCGTCACTCCAGTGTGCCTGCACCTGCCCACCTCATGGCCTTTGCACAAGCCAGCGGTTCTCAGACTTGAACATGCATCAGAAGCCCCTGGAGGGCTTATTGACAGATTCTCAGCCTCACCCCCAGAGTTCCAGACTCAATAGGTCTGGAGTGGAGCCCAAGAATCTGCATTTCCAGCAAGTTCCTTGGTGATGTTGATGCTCTTGGTCCAGGGACCACACTTTGAGAGCCACCAGTATAAGCTATTTCTTCATTTGGCTTCCTCAGGGAAGCTTCCCTTGACCTCCCCAAACAGAGGGGTCCCCCCACCTGATACTTTCATGGGACCTGGGACTTCCTCATGCCACTTCTCACATTTTGAATTGACTATAAATCTGTGAAAATGTTAAATGGATGTCAGTCTCCCTCGTAAGCCGGTGTCTGTTTGGTTTCCCATCGTCTCCCTGGTGCCTAGCACAGTGCCTCGTACATGGCAGGTGCTCAGCAGATAGCTGCTGCATGAATGAATGAGTGAGTGCATGAGTGAATGAATACATGCAAAAGACACTCAGAGGCCTTCCTGTGGTCACTACCCACTCGCACAACTCTGTGAGCGCTAGGAGATGGGGCTCCTGGAGCCAGACTCTCTGAGAGCAAACCTAGCCGGCTGTTACTCCCTTGGGTTGGTGACTTAACCTCTTTGTGTGGCACCTTGCTCATCTGCAAAATGGGAATAGTGATAGTACCTATGAATGTTTTGCAGGGGGTGTGAGGATTAAATGAGCCAATCTGTCTAGATCACTCACCTTTGTGCACACCACATGCTAAGCAGTATCTAAGGGGATGTGTCATTGTTACCAAATGCCTGGCAGGGAGGCTCCCCTTGCTTTAATCAGACTCCGTCTAGGGATCAGCTTCTGGAGAGTTCCCTCTGGTAGACTTGGGTGAGACCTAGGCACAAGGAAGTAGCCCAGGTCTGGGTTTGGATGGACTTTCCCAGAATTTGCCATCCCCACCTGCAGTGTGCTGGGGTGGGGCCCTGGCTCCCGCTCCTCTGGCAGCTCCCGTGGCACAGAGCTGGCGTTTCTGGCCTTCCCTCACCACTATGGCCGGCATGGAGCTGACTCACCGCCAGGAGGGGGCGGCGATTAGTATGCAGGGCAGGTACCACGAGGAAAGCTGTCTCCACGCAACAGCTCTTGATGTGTTTCTCTGATTAATGTGGCAGAGAGAACATTGCAGCTTTTTCCTGAATGGTCGCCACGTGGAGCCAGAGTCATTAGCATTGCGTCTCCCGCTTGCCATGACCCGCTGACCACCCTAAGTAGATAAAAATGAAAATGGCCAAGACAGCTGCAAGGCTCAGAAACAAACTGCCTGGTGGCTTTGCAGCCATGGGAGAGGCTTTATGTGGCAGGTTTCCGGAACAGCCCCGCCTTCCCCGTCCTTTCACACCCCTCTAACGCAGGACCTAAAGTTTCTGCCACTGGACCTGCTGGTTCCCGGGGTGGGCAGGTGGTCAGAACCCCCTGACTGCTCAGGAATAGAGCCCAAGAGGGAGCACTGAGTATCAGTGCCACCCCTGGGGCGTGTGCCCCAAGCAAAAAGAAGATGGGAAGAGGGAGGAGGGGATGGTGGGTCCAGGGAGAGGGGTCACACTGGGCAGAGGACAGCAGGATCTGTGATGGAGCAGGGACAGGGGCAGAAGATGTGTGGGGTGGGAGACAGAAAGGAGATTGAGGACCTGGGCTGACAGCAACGGGGAATTTGTCATGCAGGGTGGAGGGGAGGATATATTGGAGGCCCAGGCTGGAAGTGAGAACAGTTAGGAAGCTGTCACCACAATCCAGGAGGGATGACACCCGCACATTCTGAGTGCACTTCCTCCCCATCCGGGGGAGTTTGTGCATCTGTTTGCAATCGCTGGAGGATAAAAGCTGGTGTCACTCAGGGAAACTGAGACAACCAGTGGCAACCTAACTGCCTCCCAAGGCCAGGAGTGATGGTCAGGAATTCCTTCTACAGCTCTGCTTTTTCCTGGGCGCTGTGGGCTTGGACTCATGCTGCCAGGCTGCTCTGATTTATTGTTTTTGGATTTTTTTTTTTTTCCTAATTTGCCATTTTCCTTCTCTGGGTCTCAATTTCCTCACCCATGCCCGTGTGGGTGGGGCAGGGAGAGAGACAATGGCTCCCGGGCCTGCTGGGAAGCAGGAGATGATGGGACACCACAGGCAGCACCAGTTCTCAGGAAGCTGGGGCTCAAGCCAGCGCCACGCCCCTGCCATCGTGCCCCTGCCACCGCCCCACGCCACCGTCTCCGCTCTGCTTGGGTGGTGGTCTTCAAAGCCAGCCCCACAGCATCCCCTTGGCAGAAAGCAGGCCCCTGAGCTCAGCCTGGGCTGGGAGGGGAATGAGCAATGGTGCTAATTGTGGAGCCGTCAGGAAAGGCTGGGGCGAGGCAGCCGGGAGAGAAATCATCTTGTGATGCCCCAATTACTGATCAGCTGGGACATAATTGCGGGGCTGCCATCCCGGCTGCTGGAGGTACCAGGCCTCCCTCTCGTTAATCAACGATAATCCAGAATTATGACCCTTAATGATTTGCAAAGACACTTATGCGCACACGCACACATGCTCTCACATGGACACAAGTAATTGATAATCAACCATGTAATTTGAGGCAATAATTCTGTCCAGGCCAGATGACAGGCTCCACCCTGCCAGCAGAACAGAGCCCAAATCACAGCTGACCCCTGCCATGGGTGGCAGATTCTCTAGGGGGGAGGAAGTCTCCGTTCTTTCTCCAGCAGCGGTGTCCGGGGGGACCTCCAATTGTCTCTAGGCAGTAGGAGTTCAGTGATTTTTTGTTTCCTATTTTTACTTATCTATTTTTGTAGTTTTTGCACATTGTTTGTAGCATTAAAAACATCATTGCCATTGCCATCGCTTATTCATGACTCCAAATCAATGGCCTCCGACTGCAGTGCATATTCAAACCACCTAGAGAGATGCTTTAAAATGTGGATTCCTGGGCTCCACCCAAGGAGGTTTAGGCTCAAAAAAAATCAAGTGTGGAGCCTGGGAATCTGCACATTAAGTGTCTCATGCTATTTGGATACAGAAAAACCATACTTTAAGAACGAATACCGGCCAGGCATGGTGGCTCACACCTGTTAGCACTAGGGGAGGCCGAGGCGGGAGGATCATTTGAATTCAGGAGTTCGAGACCAGCCTGAGCAAGAGCGAGACCCCCGTCTCTACTAAAAAAAATAGAAAGAAATTAGCTGGACAACTTAAAAATTTATATAAAAAATTAGCCAGGCATGGTGGCGCATGCCTGTAGTCCCAGCTACTAGGGAGGCTGGGGCAGGAGGCTCTCTTGAGCCCAGGAGTTTGAGGTTGCTGTGAGCTAGGCTGATGTCATGGCACACTAGCTGGGGCAACAGAGTGAGACTCTGTCTCCAAAAAATAAAAAAGAACTAAACTAATACCCTAACTCAGTGGTTCTCAACCCTGACTACATATTAAAACACCCCAAGGAGCTTTTAGAAAATTCTAATACCTGGGCCAGACCTCCAGAGATTGGGACTTACTTGATCTTGGGTACCTGCTGGATATCAGGATTTTTTTTTTTAAAGCACCCACATCTAATTATTTCAGGTGAGCTCAGCTGGCATCTGTCTTCCTAACTGGTTCCTGTTCTCTTTACCTTGGGAACCGCTAGCTTCCCTTATCTCAAACTTCAACATGCATATGAATCACTTGGGTGTTTGTTAAAACAAAGTTCTGGTTCAGGAGGTGGGGGGCGGGAGGTCTGCTTTCCTAAACATGTTCCCAGATGCTGCTGCTGCTGCTGGTCCTGTAAAAGTAAGAGCTTCTCTTCCTTTGTTCAAGGCCCAACCATGAGTGGCTTTGGTGCCAGAAAGTCCTACTTACAGAGCTTTTCTTCTGGGACAGGCCGGTGCTGGTGCTGAGTCTGCAAAACCGAATCAGACCCTGCCTCAGTTCGGGTGAATGAGCACCTACAAATCATGTTAGGTTCTTTTAGGTTCCTGAGAACAAGCCCTGCTCAGGCTAACTCAGGTGCTGAGGCCCCAGGAAGTAGGAAAAATCATGCCTGCCTTCCAGGAGACAAGATAAGACGAACACTTGAGAAGTCAGGCACAGAGCATGAAGGAGCCATTAGGCAGGAGAGCCAAGCAAGACAAAACATGGGCACATGCCTTGTGGTGGGAGGCCTAGCAGGCTTCAGTGAGCCCCAGAAACGAGAGCTTCCAGGATTAGGCAGAGGGCATGGGTCAAAGGCTGGCAGTGAGGAGACCTGGATGGTAGGTAGTCTCCCACATGGCCACGAGCATCTCCTGCCATTCCAGTATGCATACAGTGCTCCAGCCGTCACAAGGCAAAATCTATTTTCTCTTCTTCTGAATCTAGGATGATCTGGTGACTTGCTTTTGCCAGCAGAGGCAGTGGAAGTGACACTGTGCCAGTTCCAGGGTTACCCCCTAAGGAGTCTGGCAGCTTCTGCTTTCATTCCCTTGGAAGCCAGCTGTCATGTATGAAATCCAACTACCCTGAAACCACCCTGCTGGCCATGTGGGAGGCCATGCGGAGGAGACTGAGGTGCCAACCCTGTAAGGGAAGCCTTCTTGGCCCTTCCCTTCCAGTCTAGCCGCCAGCTGAATGCAGCCGAGTGAGTGACCCTAGCTAATGCCACATGGAGCAGAAGAACCACCCAGCCCAGCCCTGCCCAAATTCCTGACTCACAAAATCATGAGAGATAATAAGTTGCTGTTTTAAGCCATTAATGTTTGAAGTCAATTGTGATGCAACAATAGATAACTGAAACACTTGGGTTCTTCTCTCAGTTCTGATACTCACAGGTAAGATCAGTAACCTTGTCAGGCCTCAGTTTCCTAGGCCTGACAAAATGAGGGTTAAATGAGATCATGCTTCTAAAACCCCATGACAGGGCCTGGCACCTTGCTTGTGCTCCACCAAGAATCTATGATTATTAGCCAAGCAGTGCCAAGGTTTCTATACCCACGCTCTGCACTGACCAAGTGATGGCCATTCAGACCACTTTGTCCCAGGTCCTCAGACAAACAACTGTCATTCTCCTCTAATAGGAATGGCCTGTCACTGTGGCAGTACCCTGGCTAAGAGCACTGGCTTCTGAGCCAGGCAAGCATGGATGTAAGCCCTTCTCTGTTAGTTTCTAGCTTTGTGACCTTAGGCAAGTTATTTACTGTCTCTGAGCCTTGGTTTCTTCACCTAAAAAGAGAGGAAGTCAGCCAACCTTCTCCTCCAGGAAGCCTACCCTGATTAGCCTCTCCCCACCACATTTCTCTAAATAGAGCTTTGTCATGGCTGGCTTACAAGACAGGTGTTAATTTCAGAACTTTAAGAAAAGGGCTAAAAATAGGTATATTGGTTGGAAAGGGGGCTGGGGACCCTTGACCAAAGTTTGTTAATAAAAATAGCTCCTCCT
>RJWJ010048893.1:0-10429 GCA_004363605.1 Indri indri | reverse complement strand
GGAAGCCAAGGGCAATTAAAATTTCAAATGCTTTTTAGGTGAACCCAGGCGAATTCAGAAGTGTGCATGGAAGGTCTTGTTCCCTTTGCCCACTATGTCACCCCAGTCCCTCCTCTCATCTCTGTGTGACACCTGGTTTGTGGTGTCCTGTAGTGGTTTGTCCTTTTGTGGGAAAACACCCATTGTTCTCAAGGAGCTTTACACAGCCTGTTGTCTTGGTCTTGCCGAAAACAAACATCGCTGTGCAGTTACCGTGATTTGTGGCTCTCCTGTGATGGAGTCAGCTCCTCTGCCTGCGTCTCTGAAAAATGACAGCGGGCATAGCATTCTCCCTCGTCCCTCCTGGACCTCTGAAACATCACTGACCCCTGAGCTGGGTTCTGCAGGTCATGAGGAATTGTCCAGGTTCACAAGCATGTGGAGCGTCGGGAGGAATTTTGGCAGAGGGAAGAGCAGGGTCGAAGCACAGATGTTGGAAAGAATGTGATGTATCTGGGACCTACAAGTCGTGAGGCAGGACAGAAGGCATGGCAGGAGTGGATATGGAGGGAGCTGGCACTGGGATTGACTGGGATTGCTCCGCTGAAGGGTGTGTCTTGCCTTTGGGAGATAAGGAGTTGTCAGGTTTAAGCTCCAAAGTGGTGCAATAAGATAGGCATTTGGAAAGATTCTTAACCTCTCAGGCCCTTCATTTCTTTACCAAAAAAAAAAAAAGAAGTAACTAGGAATTTCATTCACACTGTTTACCTCCTACCCAGGTTTGTGAGGATTAAAAGAGCTAGTTTTAGCTGGATGTAGTGGCTCATGCCTATAATCCCAGCACTCTGGGAAGGTGAGGGAGGAGGATCACTTAAGGCCTGGAGTTTGAGACCAACCTGGGCAATATAGCAAGACCCCATCTCTAAGGGAAAAACTAGTTTTTGTGCATAGTAGATACTCGTTAATTGTATATCTTCATTTCCCCTGCATTATTTAATCCTGAAATGTGCATGATCCTCATTTGGCTGTTATATTGCCTGGTATTGTTAATTATATTTCCTATATTTTACTTTCAGGAACTTTATTATTTACTTAGAATGGTGAAAATATTTTATTTTTCCTTTGCCTTCCTCTTCTCATTTCTAAATACAGTCAGTGCCTTGCTCACATAGTAAGCACTCAATAAGCATTTGCTTTTTGCTTAAGTATTCAGAAATTTGACTAAAATACCATATTGACAATATTATGTATAATTTGTAAAATTATTGGAAGAATTCTGTGTGTGGTTGGAATTAGTACTTTTCACGTGACATGTAGGATTGGTTTTTAATCCTTCATGAATTTATGAATTCACAAATTTATGTCAGCATCTTTCTGAATTGCAGGTAACATATTAGACACGGAAAGTTACGTCATGTTACACGCGAAAGGCTCTTACCGTTTCAGAGCGTGGAGTGTAATTACATAATTTCCTCAAGTAAATAACACCCATTCCTAAAAAGGAGCCACCCTCATGCCCAGCGCATTGTCTTTTTCTGGGCCTGCGTGACACCTAGTTTTTCAGGTGTGTGCACTGTATAATACGCAAAAAAAAGGGAAGACTCTTTTGCTTAAAAACATCTTTTAGTTGCTATTTTTAAAATAGTCATTATGACTTAACACTAAATTTATATGCCACTTTTGTTTATGAAGTTTCTCTTAAAAAAATAATCTTCCATATGTGGATAATTTGAATATTCACTTTAATTTTCTAGAGCATGGCATTAAAATGTTGTTCTAGGCAAGCTGTCAGTTATCAACTTCAGCATTGTAACGAGCTGTGAATTCATGGGATAGCGGTAGGAAGCCACATGTAAGATGTGACAGTCTTTGATTTGTTGTATGTAAAAGTGAATTTCTCTTTGAAAAGCTAAGTTTTAGATTTTTGGAAAATCTTACTGAAGTTGGCTTAAAGATTGTTCTGCCTCTTTGAGAGCATTTTGGAATTGTATAGGGTCTCAAGATGGATAGAAGATTATAATGTATAATTTCAGGATTAATCTTCAGGGGTGTGGGAGAGAAAACACCCAAAGTGAACTTGAAACATACTTTACCACAGTTGCACATTGATCTTAAATTGCTAAGGGCAAATTACAGGCAGAATGAAGAAAATAAAGAACAGCTGTCCTCGGAAAATTTACAGCAAGTAAACTAGAGTTTGCATGCAGTCTCTTTTTTAATCAGAATGGGTGTGAGGTGAGTGTGGGTGGAAATAGAGGACAGTCTTATGTGGGAGGGAGCTGAAGAGTCTTGTGGTGTCTGCAGAAATGCAAATGAAAAATTGAAATACTAAATCCAGGCAAGTCAGGACTGAATATTCATTTTCTCAATTAGTAATCTTGTTTGTTTTTAGGGCACTCTGGAAAGCTATTAGCTTCCACATGAATGTTCGAGCTAAGTTAATAGGGGCAAATACTTCCTGAGATGGCATACTCCAAATCCTTGCCTTTGATTTAGGGCTATTACTTTCCTGTTGTGCAATGACTGGTTTTTTGTTTTGTTTTTTTTGAGCCCATGAATTCTCCAACCTTCTTTTCTCTTTTTGTTACCTATGATTTTATCCATTTTCTTTCTCTTTAACACAGCCACAAAACAAGTGAAGAAAATTAATAGGACTTTTTATAGTCATTAAGATAAATCATCTTGCTTCTGGGTATATTTGGGATTGGAGATTGGGTAGGTATAAGAGAATGACAGTGGTGTGTTTTCAAGTAGTGCTGGAGATGTTTTTAGAGGAAAAACTTGCTAAACTGTCTTGCTGCGGAGTAGGCATGCTAGGCTTTGTGTGTTTGCAAGTTCCGATGAGGTCCATGGCATCATTTTTTATGGTACTCACTCAACTCTTAGCACAGTGGCCAAGAGCTTGAGCCCCAAAGTCTCTCTTGATTGTCATTTCAGTGTTACTGCTTATTAAGGCTGCAGCTTAACCGCTCTACATCTTCATATTATCGTAAGACAGGATGGTGGTAGTAGTAGCATCTCCTTTGCAGGGTTGTGAGAATTAAAAGAGGATGCTGCTTGGCACATGTTGAGTGCTCAGTAAATGTGAGTTGCTTATTTAAAGATAAATCCACTAATTGAGGCCAATTATAATTAAGTAGTCCCATTATTGATTCAAGGCCCTAGGAGCACCGAGGAGCTTTGTTTAGTTTTTCTAAATAGCAATTTACATAGGGAAATAAATCACCTGAGTTCACTTTATCTAGTAATTTTATGCGGCTCTTGTTAATAAGCAGCAAAATTAACTGCTTTGGCTTTTAACCTCTGTTCTTCAGTGACTTGTGGACATTTCAGCTGTAAAATATCTTGAGCAGTAAAAAGGCCAGAGTCTCAGGAAGAACGCTGTGGCTTGTAGATGATCTTGAGCTTTTCCTCAGAAGCCCCTCTCCCCTGCCCCCCAACCCACCCACCAAAAACAAGAAAAGGCATTGTCCCGGCTTGCCTGGCGTCGATTGAGTACCTGATGCTGCAGCTGCTCTGAGGTGGAGAGGCAGATGGCAGCAGCGAGACGCCGTTAGGTCTTTTTTGATGTTTTCATCTCTGTTGCAAAGGGTTGAAAAGGAGTCTCGCAGAAAGCAAAGGCCAACTTCTGCTGTGAGTTTGAGTCTCTTTTCTAATTTATATTAGTAAAATTTTGCCACTAAACTTGAGCTACATGAGCTTGAAAATAAATTTCTTTTTATTTAGCCGCCCCATTCATTCCAACTCACTTTAATACTTACCTATTCCTGGCCACACACATGTTTCGTTCACACTTTTTAGAGTGTTTCCCACAGGAAAGATATTAGAGGGAAGCATGGTGGAGGTATGGTTCCTATTCTTAAAGATTAGCTCCAGGCTAACTTCAAGACAGGGCGCTGAGATTTTATGCTACTTTCGTGTTAACAAGTTATCCCATGTAGTTTCATGGATACTGGTAGAAGACACAGAACTCCTGGATCTGCAACAAGGGATGGTTTATTACTCTCAGTAGCTAGACTGTTGCATTTTATACTGGTTCCCTGAACCCTGATTTCCAAGGGCACTGCAGAGATGGCCAGAATATACCTGTAGATGATACAGCAGATTGTGTTTAAGAGACAAACTCTGAACTTAGGACACCTGAACCTTTCATAATGGCCAGCCAGCAAGCAAGCCCTTTCTCTAGAGAAAGACACTGTCTCCATTTTCCAAAACTGTAAGCAAACTGGCTCTTTGCTCCAGAGGAAGATACTGGAACAGAGGGTACGCTTACCCACGTGAGGTGATGTTGGTAGATGTGAGTGGGTGGAATGATGTGGAAAGATGCTTTGTGAGCATGAATCCAGAGTGTGGCAGATCCCAGGTGCTGAGTTGCATAGTTGGCCTCAGTTCTGTAGGCCGTGGTGAGATTTGAACAGGAGCATGTTGAGATCTTTGACAGAGGGTAGAATTGATGGGGGTAAGATGGAAGGCAGGATGACTGCTTAGACTTTGGAAACAGTTAAGAAATGATCGAGGCTTACACTAGAGTATTTGCAGTGGGAAAAATGTAGAGATCAGAAGATAGACTTGGCAGAAAAACAGAATCTGATGACCTCTTAGTTATAGGAAATAAGGGAAAGTAAAAGCTGACTCTAAGCTTCCTGCTAAGGTAGATGACACCTTTAGCCAAGACACAGAATACAAGATGAGCAGTAGGTTTGGGAAGGATATAGGTTGGCTTTAAATATTCTCAATTTGAGTAACATGTGTCTTTAAGAAACAGAAGGAGAGGAGAAGTTTCGAGTGTCAGGAAGGTCATTCAGGTAGATGGTAAGGCAAGAAGAGAATGAAGACAAGGACAGAATCTATGCAAATCCTTTCATTTAGGTGACGAGAAGAAGAAGAATAATGGAGACATGAGGCAGTCGAAGAGTCGAAGGAGAAGCAAGGGAGTATGGTGTAAAGGAATCCATAAGAGGGGAGATTCCGAGGAGGAAGAAGTCAGCTGTGTCAAATACTCCAGAAGGTTCAAGTAGGAGGAGAACCTAGAAGCAACCATTGGGTTTAGTCACTGGGAAGTCAAGAAACTAGATAATAGCTCGGCTGTCCTTGGTTTTTCTTATGTGTTATTCTTCTCACGAGAACCCTACGGGGCAGTGGCATTATTCCCATTCACATGAGCAACTGAAGCGAAGAGATGTGATTCAACTTGTGTAAGTGTCAGAGCTAGAGAGCATCATACTCAGCTGAGATCCAAGAGTGCCTTTTCGAATACCTGTGCTCTTATCCACAGCGAACATGAGGAGACGGAGACTCTGGAGGCTGGTCTTCTGAGAATGTGGGAGATGCAAGAGAGAAAAAGACAAATTTTTAAAGAACAAAGTTGGAAAGTCCAGTAGGAAAGGGAAGTGGAGAGGGAAGATTGAGGTATCACTCTTTGAAAGTGCTCTTCTAGATTTAGGATTAAGCCATTCTAAAGTTACTCCCGTCGTCTTCTCATACCAACTCCTCCAAGGACCTCTGAAAATGCATCATCAGCACAAGAAAGGTTCATTTCCTTTGTGGAGAATCTCTGCAACTCCTTGGGAGGCCTCTTGTTGGCAGACATAATGCCAGTGTGGAATTTGCATGATGATATTTAAAATCCTAACAGTATTTAACGTTTTCAGAGTATTTCTTATACTCTGTCACCCAGTCTCTACAAAACTCTGTAGGTGGGTGAGCAGATACATGTTATTTGTTAGGCTCAGTTGCACATGTGGTATCAGAGGCTTGGAACAAGTTAGGGTAAATCTGTTTATGCAACTAGAAGTGGCAAAGCTGAGATTCAGACCCTTATCTTCCGACTCTAAATCAGAATTATCCTCTGGCAGTGGAAATTGGGTGAGAAAAAGACATAAATGTTCAACACCGCAACTTGGTGTTGATAAGGAAGCTGAATTCTGCCGAAAGGCCCAGAAGTTATAAGATACTCCTTTTGCCAAGGTTCACACTGTAAGAAAAGACTGAAGGGCGCATTGACTGAGTCATAGCTAGTGTCTCTGTCAGGTCCTGGGACAGGTGGACATCAGACCTCTGAGAGAGTTTGGGACTCCAGGTGTTATTAATGAAAGAGGAAACTCACCGGTACTGTGTCACTTTCCTCTGCTCCCTGTCTAGGCACTTTGCCAGTGGCTTGGGTGGTTGTACAAGGAATAGCAACAGTCCTGGGTGTCTGGTCTGAAGGTAAAATGCTTTCTCTTATGTTGGCTAGAAGCTGGAAACGAGGCCAGCCACAGGTAGTGCATACTCCATTTTGACCCTGACGAAAACATAGCAGCTAATAAGCTACCCACCTTTTGTATTCGAGACTTGGATTTGAGAAGATGAGACTTAGAGTCAAGCCTGGATGTGTCTTTAGAGCCCTGAAATTATCAGTACTTCCAAAAATACAGATTTAGACCTGGAAGTGGATATTTGCCTTATTCTTTTTTCATATTTCTGACTTATGCTGGGATGGGAGCAGTAGTGGATATGACGGCCAGCCCCGGTGGACACGGCCACTCTCCTGGGCCAAGCTGTGTCTTTTCTGCGTTCAGTCTCTGGTTGGTTTGGGTGTGGGAAAACCATGGGAATGAAATCCTGAGACCTTTCCTAGAAGTGCCTGCTGGTGGAGAGGCTACTCATTCATCGCAACACAGAAATGGGATTACACAGAAAGAGTATGTCAAGGCCAAGATGCAAGTGGAAGCAAAAACCTGTAGGAAGGAGAAGTGGAGATGAGTTGCTGGCAGGTAGCAGCTGTCTGTAATGTTTTTCTGTCTGCTGCCCAAATAATTATCATCCAGGAAAAGAAATTGCAAATGTTATTGGTGAGCAACAATTTTATATTGTCCGTGAGTCATCCTTATTAAGTAAATTTTGACTCTCTTCCCAGCATGTGCTTTATTTTATGAAAGTAAGCTGTAGATAAAATACCTTGGTTAGAGTGACTTTTGTATGTATTGTGTCTAGCTATTTTGAAATTAATTTTGAATTTTATGCTTCAATTCAAGCTTTTAGTGATTGTTGGGTATGTGTGAAGCTCATGCATGTGCTTTATAAGCATCATCTTTCATCTTCACAATACCCCATTCCATCATTAACCCCATTTTTCAGATGAAGGAGCTGAGCACAGACAGATTGAGTAACTTGCCAGGTCACACAGCTAAGAGGTGGTAGAGCTGGAAGTTTCCAGGGTATCGGTCACCTTAACTTGTAATAATTTATATCTTGCAACCTTAACAAATTTATATTGCTCAAGATAGGCTTTTTTAAAAAATGAAGGTACCAAGGTCCAGAAAGTTTAAAATATTATTCAGTACCATTTTGAACTTACCATCTTTATTCAGCGATAGTTAATCTTCTGTCTTAATGCTTTAGGAATCGTCTCTTATCCTGCTCTTTGCAGTATTTAATGCACTGTAAGTGTTAAAAATAATTCATCCATCTTCCAAAGCTTTAGAATTATGTAAATACAATATCTTAAGTTTATGATGGTACATATATCCCTTTGATGGAATAGAACAAATCATTCTTGGTTCTGTCTGCTTATACTTAAAGCCAATTTGATATAAATACACATTTTTGACAAGACCTTAAAATGTTATGAATTGCTAAAGTATCTTGGGAGGGTATCTTTGTGTATGAACCTGTTTATTTTTATGTAACCCAGTGTAGCAAATAGCCAGGAAAGTATTTACTATACTTACACAGACATTTAAACATAGCATTTATTGAGAATTAGTTATAAATATATGTAGGAACACATTATCACATTTTTCTAGCCTGCCTGTGACCTGGAACAATATTCATGAGTCTCTTCATTGCTTTTCTTTGAGTTACCTTTATAGTATATCATTTTTAGCCATGGTGCTAGGTATTTTGTCGCAAGTTTTTCTAATCATTTCACGAGTAGTGCATTTTTCCTGTTTAAGAATCTTTCAAGATTGGCATTTATAATTATAGATAAAATATATAAATATAATTAGACATCTAAAATAACGATTAATATTTACAAATGCAGAAAAGTATATGTTTATCATATAATCCCTAGGGGAATTTGTCTTTGCAGTGCTGGAGGGATATGCAGACCTACATTTTTATTTGTGCATGCACATGTGTATATAATGAAATGTTGCAAACTTTTGATGTAAATCCGGTGAATGCAAATATGGACATTAATGACCTCTCACCCCTGTTGTCAACACACACAAGTGCAAACAAATGATTCAGTCACTCCACAAATAATGATTAAGTACCTCGTTCTGTGCCAGGCACTCTGCTGGTTACTAGATGAAAGCTGAGTGAATGTTAGTTTATAGACCCATGGAATTTGGTAATGTGTTTCTGTAGAATCATACAGCTGCAAAATACTTTTTAATCCTTTTGTGCCTGTTATCATCAAAAGTGTTTATCTTCCACTTTAAGCCCTTCTCCTTTGTCTAGTTATGTCTGTTTTTGTCTTGTATTTTTTTCCATATTTCCTTTACTAATTATCATTTTATTAATCATTTATTCACATTTCACTTATTAATTTTTCAGTTCATTTGCTAAATGCATACTATGGGCTAGGGACCAGCTGAAATATTAAGAATACAGAGCTATGTGGTATAGAACCTGCTCCTGAAGCCAAAAAGAAAAAAGAAAAGAGAAAAAAAAGGACTTCCTGTCCTAGTTGGCCTCAAGTTACCCTCTCTCTTTTAATTTTAATTCTCTTTTTAATTTTAGCCTGTGTCTTCACTTTGTTCTCTCTTCGTGCCTAAAATATAGTAAGTCCTCAATAATTCTTACGAAATTAACAGGAAATTAAATGGTACATAATTTCTTGTCTATTATCTTTTCCTTTATTTCCAAATTTTCCTTCCTTTCATTTTGTGTTCTTCCTGTTTACTTTTCCTGGTTTTTTTTTTTTTTTATTAACTTTTTTCTTCTCCTTCCTTTAGTCTAAATGCCTTTTTGTTTTTTCTTAGTCACCACATTGACTTGCCAGTCGCAGCCATTCCAGCCTTTGCCTCCGCCTCTCTTATTTAATTCAATTTATTTTACTTTTGCAACTCATTCTTTTATTGTCCCAGAATATCTTATTTTCCCTCTTGCTTCTCCATCCCACCAAGGACCTGTGGGTGCCCACTGGCATTCAGTATTTCCATTTGGTTGTTTTCTGGAGTTGAATTGACTCTGGCTTTGGAAACATCAGTTGGGTTCTGAGAGGGAAACAGCTAGGCAGAGATGATGACGGAACGTGACTGGTTCCCACTTTTTGACCCTCTCCTCAAGGAAGATGTGGGTAGTGCTCTATGACAGCGTTGTGGGAGATTGGAGGAGACAGATCATAGGAAGTAAGACACATTGATTTCACCTTATCCGTTTTACCCAGGGACAGCTATCATCAGCTGCTTATCACTGCAATGAAGAGCAACTTACCTTTTTTTTTGCTGATGATCAGAACCAATCTCATTTATTAAAAGAAAAAAAAAAAACCTTTGGAACTGTAAACACTTTGACCAGATTACAAATCTTTATTAAAAGTCTTTCTATCAGTGAGCATTTGTATCCTGAAAAAGTTACAATAATTTGGATATTTTAACTTTAATTTTTCACTTCTGAATTATGATTTTGGCTGTAGTCTATATCTATAATTCTAAGTTAATTTCAAGTCATATCAACCTAGCCATACCTATTCTGTGCCAGCTAGCATATAAAAGGTATCATAGACAAAAACTAGGCTAAGTGTGGTAGCTCATGCCTGTAATCATAGCACTTTGGGAGGCCAAGGCAGGAGGATTGCTTAAGACCAGGAGTTCGAGACCAGCCCCAGCAAGAGTAAGACCCTGTCTCCACAAAAAAATTAGAAAAATTAGCTGGGCGTGGCGGTATATGCCTGTAGTCCTAGCTACTCGGGAGGCTGAGACAGGAGGATGGCTTGAGCCCAGTAGTTTGAGGTTGCAGTGAGCTATGATGATGTCACTGCACTCTAGCCTAGGTGACAAAGTGAGACCCTGTCTCAAAAAAACAAACAATACAAAAACACTAAGGTTGACCTGATATCTTTCCAAGTAATATCTCTATGTATTCGGAGAGAGAAGGTGGAATACATGTCCACATTTCTTCATGTGAAAATTCTAAGGCTGGATGTGTTTTGGCATTAGATTTTTTTTAAGTTAAAAAATTTTAAGGCAGTATAGGACATATATTGGGCAGTATATTATATATCCAGATAGGTTTGGTGTGGAAACTACTTTTAACAGGGTGAAATATGAACACTCACGCTAAGTGGGGATAAGTGGGGAAAATACTTAAATAAGCTGATGTCAGGTCAAGCATTCAGACTTTTTCAGCTCCAGAATTTCTTTTTGATTTTTAAAAATTATTTTAATCTTTCTGGTAAATTTCTGAATTAATTTTCTGTGTTTTATTGGAGTTCATTGAGAAGGAAGCTCAGCTATTT